>NW_019104877.1:49538-73242 GCF_001995035.1 Momordica charantia | reverse complement strand
TTGTGAGATTAGCCCGTGTGGTGGGGTGCGTCGTGTAGTCAATGTGCATGCGGTGGACTTATTCTCCAATCGTAGCGCTTTTCTTGAATCCTCATTGAAATCCATCATCTTTTTAGGGAGCTTCCCATCTTTATCTTCCTTTTCACTGACGTAGGTTGATTCTTGGATCTTTTGCCCAAATATGATCATATCAAAATCACTTGAGCAACAACCTTGTTCAAAAATTCGTTACCACCTATAGAAAAAAGTTTCTCCTTCCAACCCTGCAGCACTCTCCAAATTTCTATTGATGGTCTGGCAACAACTTCAAGACATTTGGTAAGGTAACCCCAAATACTGGCCCAACGAGGCTGTAAAAGGGATATTAAACTCGACCTTGATGTGGCCAACATTCCTGACCCTGTATTTTTGCTAGTCATAATAACTTATTTATCTTAATAATTTGACTAGTGTTAGGTCGGTACGACAACCATAGAGGGGGTGAATAGAGTTTAATCACAATCAAACCATTACAACGCTCTTTTTACGAGCTCAAGAGCAACTGTTACAAAGAATATAAAATGTTAAAAACAATCTCACAAACTCCATCAAAGAGTGAATATACAAATTTAAGCTTACAAATTTCGTAAGAAAAATTCTTACAAAATAAAACTCACAAATTGGCTAAAAAAAATAAAATTACAAGTTCAATGATCTCTCAAAATAAAATTTCTCACCAGAATTGAAACATAAATTAAAGCTTTTAGAGAAATGAACAATTGAGGAACTAGACAGATAATGTTGTTAACTTTTGAATGAAGAAGTGTTTAAATAGAACAGATAATAAGTTGAGAGAGGTCTGAAACCAGTTTTAATATGGGTCATTAGATCTTTAATCATCAAAATTAAAGGTGGAGATTAAAATAAATAATATATACAAAAGAACCACCCAACAACCGCTATATACTTTTTCTTCTTTTTATTTTTTATTTTTTTTTACATTAAATCAGTCATGTCAGTGCAATCAACGGATGTGACCTTTTTTTTTACTTTACCGTAAGTTTTTTTTTTCATTTTTTTTCAATTCTTCCTTCTTTCTTTTCTTTTATCTTCTCTTTCATTTTTCTAAATAATACAGATTGTCACGTGTTGTCATTTCATTGGTCCGTTGGGTTGATTCAGCCACTATGTTATCATCTCGATATTTTTCCTTCCAACTTGTTTCAATCATAAATTCTCCGTTTGAGCTCCGATTTGGGTGATTCAATGGACGTTGGAATCGTTGTTGCGAGCTCTATGTCGTGGATACTTCAAAACACTAAAATTGTCAATAAACAAAATTAAGTTTGTTATCATCAAAACATTAATTAATTTCAGATTAAGGGTAAAAAAGGCAACAACCAGAAGCCTTCTAATACGTGGAAAGCATGCATTTAATATCCACACAATCAGTTGGATTAGCTTTAAGAAAAATTAAACTATCATCAGCAAAAAATAAATGGGTAATAATAGGGAAATGATTATTGATACGCAAACCTGAGTAGTACCCCGATATTTCTCCCATATGAAGAAGGACCGAGAGTCCTTCCGCACAAAGAAGAAAAAGGTACGGGGGGACAATGGGTCGTCTTGGCAAAGCCCTCTTCTGGGTTGGAAGGTTTGTCTAGGAAATCCGTTCAGAAGAATAGAAAAGCTCACTAACTCCACACACTTCATAACTATATTAATCCATCTAGAGTCAAAGCTCATTTTCTCATGACTTCCCTCAGATAGACTCATTCCACTCCGTCGTAAGCTTTGCTCATATCCAGTTTCATTGCCACTATCCCCTCTGTCCTCATTTGTTTGTTGTTAATAGTGTGAATGTACTCAAACTCAATCATTGCATTATCAATAATCAATCTCCCTGAAACAAAAGTTGATTGGGTCGGGGAAATAAGTTTGTTCAGAACTGTTTCAAATCTATATGCAAAAACTTTGGCTATGAGTTTGTAAACCACGTTACATAGACTGATTGTTCGGAAATCCTTCATGTTAGATGATACCGCCTTCTTAGGAATTAAACACAATGAAAGTATTATTCAGAGCACCCATGTTCGTGCTCCTATTTAAGATATTAATGCATAAGTTGATCGTGTCGTATCCCACAATGTCCCAATACTTTTAATAAAACACAGCTTGGTAACCATCGGGCCCTGGTGCCTTCGTAGGATGCATACTCTTCTGAGCTACCTCAATCTCTTTCTTCATGAAAAGTCTTAGAAGATAGGAATTGTCGTCATTTGAAATTTAAACCGTAATTTCATTTAAAACTTGGTTTATCGCTGCTTTCGAAGGGTAGTCAGAATTGAATAAATCAATGAAATACTCCGTTGCAATTTTTCCCATTTATATGTCTACATCCGTCCAAGTCCCATATGGGCGCTCCAACCCTTTAACACGATTCTTCTTTCTTCTTTGACTCACACGAATATGGAACCACTTCGTATTTCTATCCCCCCACTAGATCCAATCATCCCGAGCTCATTGCTTCTAATATATTTCTTCCTCATAAAGCAATGATTCCAATTACTTCTCCACCTTTAACATCTCTTCACGCCAATGGATTTCTTTCCTATTTAGAAGTTTAATTTGTATGGTTAGGTAATTACTATTGGTATTATTTAATAAAAAAAAAAGAGAGAAAAGATTAACCGATAAGAAAAGTAAAAAAAATAAGGGAAAAAAATAAGTAGAAGAGAAAAATTAAAAAGAGAGAGAGGAAGAAGTGCATAATGTTAAGATCTCGCATTAGTTARGATTTGATACAATTGTTATTCTATTTTTAGGTTTTTCGTTGAGAAACTATTATTTTTCTATTTTCAATTTTATGTCTATATAATATTGTAAATAAGAGGAGATAATAGTGAATGAGAATATCTTCTTTTGAAATTCTCTATTTTTTATTCTTCCAAAACTCTTTAGATTTCTCAGAAATCTATTATGGTATATCAGAGCCTAAAAATGACGACTAAGGTCCTATACGCAGTCTTTATTATATGAAGGACAATCAGAGCAATCACAGATCTCAATGGCACAAAGTTTTCAGGTTATAAATCCTGGAAACAAAGTTTCCACAATTAAGCTTAATGGCAGTAAGTTTCTTCTATGGAAATTTCAGATTCGTGCAGCTTTGGAAGGAAATGGTCTTCAGGCATATGTAAATGAAGATTCAGAGTTACCACCGCAATTTTTGAGTGTAACAGAAGGAACAACAGTAGTTCTTAAAGAAAATCCTGCATTTTTACATTGGAAACGTCAAGATTGTCTCATAACGTGGTGGCTTCTTGGACTGATGAGTGAGGATATTCTTGGCGATCTCCTCTGTTGTACCACTGCTAAAGAAATTTGGAGCAGTCTCCTAGAAATATTTACATCATGAAGCATAGCGAAAGTGATGCAAATAAAGACCCAACTTCATAATTTTAGAAAAGGGAACTTACCATTGAAAGACTATGTGAGACAAGTCAATGAGTTTGTGGATTTCGTATAGGCCATTGGTAAGTTTGTTTCTTCCGAAGATCACATCGTACACATTCTTTCTGGTCTTGGCACTAAGTATGACTCTTTAGTATCTATAATCTCTATGCAAAAATCGTCTTTAAATATTCAAGAAGTTACTTCTCTTTTATTATCTCAAGAAAGTCGAAATGAGAGGGAAAATCAATTTTCTTCCTCAAATTTGCCGTCTGTAAACTTGGAAACAAAAGTTCCCTCTAGAGGTTTTTCAAATGATGGAAAACAAAGTTTCAACAATGGAGGTGCTACTGATTATAGGTTCAAAGGTCCTAATAATTCAAGAAATGATGGAAGAAATTGGGCCAACAAACAAAGAACACAATGTCAGATTTGTAATAAGTTTGGACACACAACAGTGAAGTGTTATTTTTGTATTTCGTGTAAATATTTGGGTCCTTCAAATTCAGGTTTGTCGAACGCTTCTTCTAATGCTGTGCTCGCCTTCACAGATCTCAACAAACATATAAATTGGTGTCCCGACTCGAGAGCAACAAATCACCTTACCCATGATATTGTAAGCAGCCAATGTTTCAGGTTTGCCTATTAAACATCGTGGTCATACATCCTTCTCATCTCAGAAATTTACTTCATGTGCTTTCTGTCACCAAAAACTTAATTAGTGTGAGTTAATTTGCCAAGGATAACAATGTATTTTTTCAGTTTTATCCTTCTTTTTGTGTGGGACTTTACATGAAGGGTTGTATTCTTTTCAACTGGACAAATCTCTCTCATCCAAGGGCAATGTAGTTTCAAACTCTCCACAAACTTTGACCACCTCATTTCCTTCTCCTGATGTGAGTTCTTTTAATAAAGTTTGTACTTTGTCTTTATGTGATGTTAGAGATTGGGTCATCCTTCTCAATCCATTGTAAAATAAATTGTATCTATTTGTATACCTAACAATTCTTCTAATAAAAATTTCTACTTCTGTCAAGCTTGTGCAATTGATAAAAGTCATCGTTTACCTTTTTCTCCATCTACTACCACTTATAATGCTCCCCTACAATTAATTGTATCTGACCTATGAGGTCCTTCCCAACACTTTGCATTTATGTTTTAGCTTTCTTGAAGAATCGTTAAAGGTTTATTACTTGCTACAACGAGCGTGTATACTTGCACATAAGAAACACATTATCGTTCAACATCAGATTCACAAGGTGATTTGATTGATTTAAATATACAGCCTACTACTATCATTGAGCCTACTTCTTCAACTCTTTTGGTAAATGCTCACCCATGACTACACGCGCAAAAAATAGTATATTTCGTTCAAAGACATTTCTTATTGATTACAGAGAAATTGAACCTCCTAATGCCAAGGAGGCGTTGAAACATGCTCATTGGAGACAAGCTATGCAAGAGAAATTTGATGCTTTGATTTGTAATGAGACTTGGGAGTTAGTTTCTCCTCAACTAGATAAGAAAATAGTTGGCTGCAAATGGGTGTTTAAGATAAAGCGAAACTCTTATGGATCCATTTTGAGATATAAGGCGTGGCTTGTCGCGAAAGGATTTCATCAGCTGATATTGATTATACTGAGACTTTTAGCCCGGTTGTTAAGCCTATTACTGTTCGTGTTTTGCTAACACTTACTATCTCTAAAGGTTGGATACTACGTGACATTAATAATGTCTTCTTACATGGTTTGTTGAATGAAACTATCTTTATGGAGCAACCTCATGGGTTTATCACTTCCTCGTCTCGTCCGCTCGTTTGTAAACTGAAGAAGGCACTTTATACCCTTAAACAAGCTCCTCGTGCATGGTTTGACCGCGTGAGCACTTTTCTTTGTTCTTTGGGGTTTCGTTGTTCTCGAGCTGATCCATCGCTTCTCTATATATTTGCAAATGGTCATTCTTATTATATGCTTATCTACGTTGATGATATTGTTCTCACCAGTAGTTCTCAGTCTGAGATTGCTGATTTAATTTCGTTATTGCATGTTTAATTTTCTCTAAAAGATTTAGGGGCGTTAAACTATTTTTTGGGTGTCGAAGTATCCTATCCTCCTACCGGTGGCTTATTTTTGTCTTAGTCCAAGTATGTTACTAATCTCCTTCGCAGAGCACACATGTTTGAGGTCAATCTTATTGCTACACCGATGGTAAGTGGTTACCTATCTTCTGCACATCATGGTGAACAATTTCAGGATGTTTTCTTTATCGAAGTGTTGTTGATGTATTGCAATATGTTACTTTAACTAGGCCTGAGATTTTGTTTTGTGTCAACAAAGACTATCAATTTATGTATACACCGATTGTTTTTCATTGGCAATTAGTGAAGAGGATTTTGAGATATTTGAAGACCACTCTTATTTACGATCTCCTCTTATCTAAACCCACTGATCTTGGTATTATTGGCTTTGTTGATGCTGATTGGGCCTCAGATCCTGATGATAGAAAGTCTACATCTGCTTATTGTATCTTTTTGGTGGAAATCCTATTACCTGGGGATCCAAGAAACAATCAATTATATCTCGATCTAGTACTGAAGCAGAATATGGTTATTTGGCTTTGACAACTTCTGATTTAGTTTGGTTGCAGTGTCTCCTTGCAAAGTCATGTATTCCCATTTCTCAGCCACCGGTTCTTTGGTATGATAACCTTAGTGCTGTTCATCTTTGTGCTAATCCGGTCCTCCACTCTCGCACAAAACATGTGGAGCTTGATATATACTTCGTTAGAGATTTGATGCTCTCTAAGAAAATTGATGTTCATCATATTCCTGCTACAGCATAGATTGTTGATATTCTTACCAAGCCTTTGTCTAGTAGAACATATGTTCTCTGCCATCCAGTATGTCATGCCCACATCCTGTCGTGACAGTCTCCCAGTAGAAACTTCCTGAGGTTCCCAGAACTGGGAACGTACAAACGGTTGCCTTTTGTGAAGAGGAGATCGTTCTCGACCCAAAACTACCGAGTCTTCCCTTCGTTCGCCAACTGGATTATTGCTTGGGTAGTTGAATGGTTCTGTAAGTTCTCTTTGCTGGCTTCATGAATGGATCCTGTCAGCTTACTCGCTTTCAGGTGAGTTAACATGCATAGGGCCGCATGTTCGCTCTTGTTGCTAAGGGCGTCTGCTGCTTGATTCGCCCAACCTGGCTTATGCTCGAACTGAAAATCAAATTCAGCAAGGTATTCTTGCCATCTAGCCTACTTTGATGATATCTTCGGTTGATTGAAGAAGTGACAGATTAAACTGTTGTCGGTCTTGACAACGAATTTGGCTTCTAGGAGATATTGTCTTCAGGCCCTCAAGTAGTGGACTAATGCTAACATATCATTCCCGGAGGCAGCATACCTCTTTTCGGCATCATTCAATTTTCGACTCTCGTATGCAATGGGGTGGTTGTCTTGGAGAAGCACTCCTCCCAGAGAAAAGTCTGAAGCATCAGTCTCGACTTCAAACGGTCTTGCAACATCTGTGATCCCCAACATCGGCCTCTCCATCATTTCCTTTTTCAAGCTCTCGAATGCGGGTTGACACTCTGAGGTCCAATTCCACGATTGATTCTTCTTTAGTATCTCAGTCAAGGGTCCTGCCTTTTTCGAGAATCCTTCTACAAATCGCATATAGTAGTTGGCTAGACCGAAAAATGAATGTAGTTCTGTGATGGATGTCGGCACTTTTCATTCTTGAATGGCTTTGATCTTCCCATCTTCCATGCTTATTCGGCCACATTCTATGACATGGCCTGGGAAACAGATGTGCTCTTGAGTGAAAGAACACTTTTCCCGCTTGACATACAACTAGTTCTGTCTGAGCTTCTCGAAAACAAGTTGCAAGTGTATCTGGTGTTCTTCCATGGTTGGGCTATAAACAACTATGTCATCTAGATATTCCACCACAAACTTGTCGAGGTATTCGTGAGACACCTGGTTTATTAAGGTGTAGAAGGTGGCAGGAGTGTTCGTGAGACCAAAGGGCATGACAAGGAATTCAAAGACCCCATACCGAGTGACGCATGTAGTCTTCGGTTCGTCTCCTTCTGCAATGCACACTTGATAGTACCCAAATCATAGATCCAGTTTAGAGAAGTATTTGCCCCATGAAGCTGATAAAAAAGGTTTGTGATGATGGGTAAAGGGTACTTGTTGCAGACTGCGAGCTTGTTCAATGCTCGATAATCAATGCATAGACGGATGAATCCAGCGTTCAATAATTCATCGAGTTGTTTCCTTAGCTCAGCTAACTCAGGAGGAGCCATCCGATAGGCATTCTTGGTCGGCAATTTTGCCCCAGGTAACAGCTCAATCTCATGGTCTATCCCCCGTCTTAGAGGTAGGGCCTTGGACAGGCTATCTGGCATTACGATCTACAGATACATCTAAGACCTGTTGGATTTCTCGGGGAACTGGTTCTTTAGAGTTTCTGTCTTCCACTACAGGAATGGCCATGAATGTTGGTTCATCATTAGCAAGACCTTTATTTAGTTGGAGCGCTGATATCATCTTCACTCCACTTGGTTGTTTGATGCTTGTCGGAACAACCGTGGAGTCGGAACCCGTTTCAACTAGGCACTTGGCGAGAGGCATGGGGATGACTTTGTATTCTAGAAGAAATTCCATTTCCAATACTACGTCAAAGTCATCCACCTGCACTATCATAAAATCGACTTGTTCACTCCATGTCCCTAGTTTTACTAAGACTCTCTTAGCAACTCCCATGATGGGGAGGGCTGCCGAGTTGATAGCTTTCATCTTTTTTGTGTTCTTATCTCGTCACAAATTCAAACGCGCTTCAGTTTCGGTCATGAAATTGTGTGTGTTGTGTTAGAATCTACCATAGTGCTCTTTGCAGCTTTCTGGTTGACCCAAGCTTCAACATACACCGGTCCACGTTCCAATGGTTCCTTCACCCCCTCAACTTTCTTCTGAAGAGCCGACAAAAATTTGAGTGCCCCATGCGGGGGTTGTCATTGACGTCTTCGAGAGGTGTATTTGTTTCGGGGCCTTCCTGTTCCGTCTCCTGATTGTTCGTCAATGTGGCTTGGAAGGCCTTGAAGGCGGCTCAATTTGGACATTCGTACACTCTATGTGGTGCTTTGAAAATAAAGCAAGAGGGTCTCGTCCGGTTGTTATTGTTATGTGGGTTCGGCCCTCTCCACGTGGTTCCACCCCTCTACTGGAAGGGTCTACGGTCTCCCCCTCCGTTTCTGTCAGCTCCTCCACTCTTGGGGGACCCTGATCTAGCAAGTTTGTTTCCACCACTAGAAGAAGCTTGGGTCTTTCTCTGCTCTTGCGACGTATCGTTGCTAAGATCAAACAGTTGTTGGGCGGTGGCATAAACGATAGTGATATCTTGCACTTTCTGTTCATACAGCTTAGCCCGGGCCCATGGTTTCAAACCTTCCACAAAGGCAAAGACCTTATCTTTCTCGGACATATCACAGATGTCCAACATCAATCCTGAAAACTGCTTTATATAATCTCGAATATTTCCTGTGTGTCGCAATTCAGGCAGTTTACGGCGGGCAAGGATCTCTATATTTTCTGGAAAGAATTAAGATCTAAGTTCCTACTTTAGTTCTCCCAGGTGTCGATGGTACACCTGCCCTCTTCGCTCTCCACCACAACTTTGCATCATCAGCAAGATGCATTGCAGCTAGTGTGACTTTCGATTCCTCTGTAACTGTGTTTGTCGCCTTAAATACTGCTCAAGGTCAAAGATGAGGTTCTCGAAAGCTTTAACATCTCAGGCCTTACATAAGGGTTGGGCTCTGGAACTTTCACCTTGTTGAACTGAATAGGTCCCCCAGCTAGGGCTTGGTTTCCCACTACTTTCATGGTGAGATTTACTCCGGTACCTAATTCGGCAATCTCCACCCTCACATCGTCAATGACGACTTTGAAGTCGTCGGTCAGCTCGCTAACCATCTGAACAATAGTCTTTTAGGAGGTGTCTAGTTCTCCAATACACTTTTCCATGTGGGTGATTGAGTTCGATGAGCTTTCGCCACGTTCAAGGTTATCAATTCGCTTAACCTTGCCTTCAAGGGTCTCAACCCGAAGCATCAACTCACGTACAACAAGCCCATCTATACAGGCATTCACGGCGTCAATTCTGTYAGTCTTGGTGAAGATCTGATCCAGCCGAGATTCCACATATCTAAGATTGTCAGGGATTTCCCTCAAGAACAACAACTGTTCTTCGATCTCGATAAGTCTGTCAACATGGGACTTGCCCAACTGCTTTGTCGCGGACATGGCCATTGTTTTCCAACTCAAGGAGCTAACTAAGCTCCGATACCAACTGTCACAATCGCACTTTAACGGGACTCATAAAGCGATTGTGCGGAACTTGTTAGTTAGCCAAGACGAAATCAGATAGCCGGCGACACAACAGCTATATGTTGCAACCTCCACCCCCATTCTCGAGAAAACGGTTTTGGAAAACGGGGTTAGAGAAAAAGGTTTTGGAAGACGTTTGAAAGCATTTTGGAAAGTTATTGTAAGCTTGAATGCAAGAGAATAGATTAGCGGCAAGACAATAATACAACACAATGTACGGAGGATGACTAGGTGTACCCTCCTATAATACATTCTAAGGTATATTTGATCTAACATGCAAGTACAAGGAAAAGTAAATAACATACAAAACTAAATACATGACATAAAAGTATGTGGAAAGAAGTTGCTATGGRCATGCCAGTTACAGGCAAATGGCCCTGGACGAGCATGACCATGACACGCGGCAGGGGACGTGAGACAGGGGGTGTGGGTGCGCGGCAGGGGCGTGCCGTGTGAGTGGCAGGCAGCATGCACATGGCAGGTTAGCGGGACATGGAGGCGCGTGCAGCAGGGAGAGCACTAGGAGGTTGGCACGACAGGGGCATGCATTAGCGTGCGCTTGGTTGGGCGTGCATGTAGGTGGCCTCTCGATGGACTTGTTCTTGGAATGTGGCCATTCGTTTGGCTTCTCCTCCACTCCTCGCTTCCTCTTGACCCTTGTAGGATATTAATTGGCCTTCAAAATGGTTAAAATTTGTTGTTGGGTCCAATGAAGTCTCCTTCGTTTTGTGGGTCTCTCTAATCCTATCGTCTTTGTTGAAGTAGGTTGAGTATTGGAGCTTAGGGTCCATTGTGATCACATCATCTCCTCCTTCTTGATTTGGATTCGTCATCAATTCAAGTGGTTTACCTACATCGAAATGAAGCAAGTTAGTCCAATGCTAAGCATCTATAGTAGGACTATTACCTTGATGAAGTTGAAAAACTTTATGATATGCTTCATGCAACACACATTATGCCATTAGGGCCAACCAATGAAGAAGGAGATCTTCGCTTCAACATGTAGACAATCAAGCTTCATGAGGAAAGAGAATACGTGGAGAAAGAAGCTTCAAGGGAACATGAAAACACAAAACATGAGATATCTAACTTTTAGGGGTTATTTAGGGTTTGATCATTAAAGAAGTGTTTTCATGTAATTAGAATTGTAACATTCGCATTTGGATTTAATGTAAAATTTATGTAATACTCTCTGATCCAACTATAGATTATGTAACTTAGTTAAGCCCATTTGTAACTATTTTAGTCTAGGTTTAGTCAAAGTCATTTTCCTTTTATTTTTATGCAAATTCAAGATGCCTATAAATAGACTTCTTCTTGTACATTTGAGAGGTTGGATTATTGATGGATGAATGAAAATAGCCATTGAGCTTTTCTCTTTGCTCCCAAAACCGTGAGCATTTGGTGCATATTGATCTAGTTGCTCAAAACCCTTGAAACATGCAAGTTTAGGTTGGTCATCAAACTTGTGGAGTGTTTTACTTTGGATCTAGAACAAGTTCTCTCTATCCAAAGCCTTGACCTTCAAGGTAAGTCACTTCTTCTTCCCATTGGGTGATTCTTTGTGTGTGTACTAGGCATTGCCGTGTGTGTTTAGGAGGTGCTTGTTCTTCCAAGGGTTGCCTAAGCCACTTGTGGTAGGGTTGAGTACATCACTTTATCTTCTCCCTTTTTTCTCAAAGATCTCTACTTGGTCTTCATGTTGGCTCTCCTCTTCTCCTCATGTGGCTCGGCCTCTTGAGGTGTTTGTGATCCTTGTGTGGGCGGTTCAAACGAACTTCCTTGTTGTTGTTGTTCTTCTTCTTTAATTTTTCTCTCAAGGGTGGTAACCTCCTTGGCATGGCCTCGGGTAGTATCTCCTCAATTTCTTGTAAAAACTCAATACAAATACTAGGCAAAATATTTCTTCTTTCTTGAGTTAGAAGATCATTACCTTCATGTAGATATAGAAGAAGCAATTGTGTAGCACATAGAGCTCGCTCTATGTCATCACTTCTAGCCAGGAGGGTCACGACTTTCTCATTATTTTTAGGAGCCTTCTCTTTCTTTTTATTTTGAAGTTCAACAACTTCTTTCTTTTCGGCTTCCAACCTTCTTTCTTCCAATTTCAATTGATCAATATGTACTTCTTTTGGAGAAAGGGGTGCAAGTGTGATTTTCTTTCATTGATGATCAAAAGTAGATTTGTTAAGAAAACCATCAAAACTTACTTTTTTGTCAAATTGTCACGGTCTCCTTAGCAAGAAATCACTAGCATGCATAGGCACAACATCACAAGTTACCTCATCTTTGTACCTACCTACGTTGAATGGAACTTGAGCTTGCTTTTGGATCTTCACATCCCCACTATCATTTAACCATTGTAGACTATAAGGTCGTGGGTGGTGTTTGGTGGCTAATTTCAATCTCTCCACTATATCCTTACTAGCAACATTAGTGCAAGTCCCACTATCAATGTAACACTACATAAGATGGAGTTCACTATGCACCTAGTATGGAATAGGTTCTCTCTTTGTGCCTCTAAGGGTTCTTCCCTATATTACATATTGAGGTTCCTCCTAGCCACTAAGGTCATATCACTGGAATCCTCTTCTACTTCCTCTTCTTGACCACTCTCTTCTTTTTTCTCCTTAACATCTCCTTTTTCTTTCTCATCATCCGTGACTAGTTCTCCCTCTCTAAGGATCATGGCTCTTTGGTTAGAGTAATTTCGGCTTATGTGGCCTACTCCATGACACTTAAAGTATTTAATCTCACTAGCTAAGTCTTAGGAATTTCAGGATGGGTTTTGGACTTGGATGACTCTCCCTTTTCATAATTAGCTTTCGGTTTTGACTCTAGAGATTTGCTTTCCACTTTGCTACTAGCAGTTTTAGAGGTAGATTTGACATACCTCTTAGCTCTTCTTTGGTTTTGCTCCTCTATTTTGACGGTGAGGTGTAGAAGTTCCTCCATGTCTTCATAGTGTTGCAAATCAATCTTATCGGCTATGTCCGGTTAAGACCATCTAAGAATCGGGCCATGGTGGTCTCCTCGTCTTCTTCTAGTTGCAAACAGCTCATCAACATGTCCATCTCTTTGTAGTAGTCTTCAACTCCTTTAGTGCCTTGATAAAGCTTGTTAAGTTTCCTTGAATTCGCTTTATGGTAGTGTGGTGACACAAACCTCCTCATCATGAGATCCTTGAATTTGATCCAAGAATTTATGGATCCTGCGTTGCTCCTCCTTCTATGAGACATGACTTTATCCTACCAAATTAGTGCATAATCTCTAAAGTGAGTGATTGTGAGAATTACCTTCTTGCCATCATCACAGTTATGACATGTGAACACTAACTCAATTTCCTTCTCCCATGATTCAAACTCCTCGGGTGTAGATTTTCCATGGAAGGTTAGGATTTTCAATTTGATGCTCCCTAAGTAGTTCTCCTTTCTTGGGTTGGAATCTCCCTCTTCCTTGGCCAATTTAAGCTCTTCTTGGAGGTCCTACATTAAAAGGATATTCGTTAGCAAAATATTCATCTAAAGTTCTTACTTCTTCTTCTTGGTAGTCCTAGAATGCCTCTCTTGGACTCATGAGTCTCCTTTGGTGTGGCACTCTTTGTGGCTTCTCCAATCCTTTCATCATTTGTAAGGATTCGGTAAGATCTTCAAGTCGTTGTGAGAATCTTGCAAATGCTTGGATTTGGGCTTTTATAAGTCTTTCATCGCTCACGTTGGTCTTGTCTCTTTCTTCTTGTGAGTCTTGAGACTTTCCTCTTGTTGTCATTACTACACAAGCATAGGGTTARAAATAATAAAGAAAAATTCTCACTCATTTCCTTACTTAATCTCTTGCTTTCTCTCCTTTGGTAGGGTGGATGTTGGTATGGATACCCTCTTGGAGATGCTCACTTGGTTGCTTGTGGCGAATAAGCTCTTGAACAAGCAAGCACAAGCTTACAAGTAACTATGCAAAAATTTCTTTTTTTATTTTTATTTTTACTAAGGGTCAATGATATAGATGATACCAAAGACAAGAAACAAATGGTAGGAAAGAAATACCAAATGATACTACAAAGATGAATGAAACAACCAATCAATATAAACAAAGAAAGACAAAGGTGCAAACATTGAGCCTAATGTTCTTGGTACTAAAGACTTGACAACAATGTACAACTTAAAGTCAAAGCACAATAAAGAAAGAACTATGCAATAAAAATCAATGAAAACAAAAATAACTTTAACAGATGTACAATATCTTACTCATAGTGCAAACACACAAAAAAATTTCTTACCACAAAACAGTGAACTTTGCGGCAAGAGGGGTAACTTTAGGTGAGGGGTGTGTGCTGTATACGGCTCGGAATTGGCTAAAAACAGTGACAAAATAAAGTACAAGTGGTGTAATTAACATGTAAGGGCTGGCAAATGGTTTTGAATTTGTTGGAGGGGGGCTGCTCTCTCAAAAAGAATTCTGCGGCTCTACTAAGGGCATCTCTCTGGTAGCCCAGTGGGCTAGGCGGCTGTCCTCCCTCTTTTGGGCTATTCTAAGTTGACAAAATAATCGACAAATATTTTTAGTTTAAAATTAAACCAATAAAGGGACTACTTGCAAAAAATAATTTGATTTGGACCCGATTTGACTGCCCAAAGAAATTCTCCAAAATCGTTCAGCTCCAAATATGGAAAGTTTTATGCCTGAACATCTTCTTTTCAAATGCCGATAACTTTTGCTGCAGACCATGGATGATTATGATCTTTATGTCCCTGAAAATTTCTTTCAAAGACCTTCAATTTGGCATCTGATTTTACTATAAATAACAAAAAGATCAGAGAGATATAAATCGTCGAAGTTGGGACTRTATTCTCTCGGCGGCTGTAGGATTTTTCCAGAAACAGTGCTCACTAAAAATTCGATAACTTCTAGACCACAGATCCAAAATTATCGATTTCTCTCTCTGAAAAGCTAAATTAGAGGTATCAATTTCATTCAATTTTAACGTTGGAACAAAAAGTTATGAATTTTTATAGTTTGCTCTCGAATTTCTGCTCTCTGTAGGTTTCTCACAATTTCTCGGGTTTGAAGAAAAATTGATAACTTCGGCTTCGGAGCTCGGATTAAAGTGAAATTTGGTTTGTTGGAAAGCTTTTGAAGTGCTAAACACAAACAAACAAGATTTATACACTTTAAAGAAATTTTCGAAATAAAAAATTATTATGTAAGAATGATAGATCAAAAGGCATGCAAAAGACAAGAATAAGGGATGATATTTTTTTTGTATGATTTTCGAATGAGGGAAAAGTAAAAACAAGACAAGAATCTAAATGCAAGAAAATAACATATATCCCGATCTAGAGCCTCAACTCTTATACCAAATGATTATGCGACAACTCAAGTATATTAGATTACTCGAGCCACAAGCCACTTGAACCCAATCGTATAGATGGTTTCAATTCGAAAGGCTAAGAGTTTGATGGATTACCTTTGCAGTCATTACTTGAGTAGACAGAATACTCATTATGCTCGAGGTCGGAAACACTCAATGACTCAAGTTATTAATTCAATCAAAATTCAAAAGTCGTGTAATATAGGGGTGGAAGCCTATAACTCATGACCTTTTGGTAAGAGATAGGTGCCATAACCATTTGAGCTATTCTCGGTTTGGCCTTCTAAGTATAAATTAAACCTTTTCTTTCATCATTTATTACAAAAGAATAAGAGATAGAAGAAATACAACGTATAATGACGTTATGTGTTGAAATTAGAGACAATTATTGCATTTTTTTTCTTTTTTTTCTTTTCTATTATTGAGAAAATACCAAACTTTCATGGAAGAATGAAATATAGAGACAAGAATTGTTATTTTAAGAAAGTCGCCTATAATGCACACAATTTACCCACATCACCTACGTCGCACTCGATTTACCCACATAACTCACTTACAACGTAGCAATTTACAAACGATATGCACATTGTATCTCTGGTAGCGATCTACACTACTGATCGAGCACCAATTTTAAATATTTGTTTGTTTACCCAATAATTTTTTTTTTATTTAATCTAAATATTTTTTATTGCTTAAAAAACAACTCTAGTTTTAGAATTTGTCATTTAAATTATATTATTCTTAAGATTTCCTGGATTGTCACTTGCAATTTTTTATCTTTTTTTAGTAGAACAAATATGGGGATCGGGAATTAAACCTCCAATATCTAGAGGAGAACAACATGTCTTATTTGCTGAGCTATATTCCTATTCGCACAAATTTTTATTAATTATAATTGGTTGGTAGTCAATTTCTACATTTCCAATTGCATCTTATTTCTTAACTACCACAAATCGTTTAAAGAAAAATATTTCATTTATGATTCAATCATAGGGAGGATGGTTGTTATAAAAACTTAAAAAAGAGAATTACTCGTCTGCTTCATTCCAATTGATTTCCTTCTTATGTGATCTTTCTTGTTATCAGATTTTTTATTTTGAGAACCTTTATTAGATTTTGTGATTCAAATAATGAAAATTTTAAAACAACATTTTTATAGTAACAATGTTTTCAAAAACTTTTAAATATGATTACATTAAAAAAAGATGAAAAGATAAAAACGTTGATAAATATACTATTTTATGTTATAAATTCATTTTATTTTTATTAAAATTACAACAAGTAAAATATAATCTATTATAAGTTATATAATATTGTAAAATCATAATTTTATCAAATTTATAACATATATGTTAATAAATTAAATAATAAGGTTTTAAATTGTGATAACTACTAGTTTATATATATATATATTTTATTTTATTGTTACACAACTTGAACAATTTTTTTTTTAACAATAAACCATTTTTAAAATTGATATTCAATTTTTAAATCATCTACCAAACACATTCAAAAAAAATGTAACTATGTTTTTTTTCTCTTTTTCTTTTTTCTTTTTACATCAAAAAGCCAAAGAGGGGTACAAGTGAGCCTATAAGCCGAAATTTCTTCATTCATTGCTTTTGTCGCTAGAGCGTGAGTCGCACGATTTGATCTCTTTGACAAGAAGAAGAGCTTCCTCAACTGATCATTTGATTTTCGTAAGGTCTAAATCTTGTCCCTTTAGAAGATCTATTATTGCTCGGAGGGAATTAGATTCTATATGAACGGGAAATGATTTTCCATGATGATAGCTTGTAATCTTTTACAAATTGCTTTCATTTCTACCACTTTTATCCCTAGGATTTTTGATATTGTTTTTATCTCGAATGTTCATCGTTCTAAATTTCGCTCAACATGTCGAGCAACATGTCGACATGTTGAGGGGCTCGACGTCGACACGACGGGGAAAATCGTTTTCTCCCTCGTCGTCGACCTTCTTCTTCTTTATTTATTTATTTTTTTAACTTATAATCTAGAAACTGATTTTTTTTAAATAATTTGAAAAGATAACATTTCAGTTAAATAATTTGAAAAGAACGAAAAAATGAAATTGGTTTGTTTGGGTGAGTTAATCAAGGAATTGGTGTTTYTTTTTTCTTTTTTACTAAAGTTGGTTTCCACCACAACCAGATGATTATGCAGACTTTTACCTTTATTTTTCATTTTGTATTTTTCTTGCTACTTTATTTTGCTGCTCCTTACAAATAATTTTATATGTTTACTCATTTTTTATTGAATGCAAAAAAAAAAAAAAAAAGTTTGATTTGTTCATCTCTTATAGAAAATACTAAGAATTGGCAAACATGCTTAAAAAAAATAATTGAACCGAACGGAGCTTGCCCATTCAAATTTGGGATTGGCAAATTTGGGATTTTCTATGTTTATTTGAATGAAAAGAAAACATCATCTTTTATATATATATATATATTAATTAAGTTATATTACCATCATTTGTACCTAACAAAGATATTTC
Source organism: Momordica charantia (assembly GCF_001995035.1). The sequence goes on along the minus strand of NW_019104877.1, from coordinate 55,529 downwards.
ACTCCATAATAAAAACTATATTAGATTATAAATTATCAATAAAACATAATCAAAGCAACAACTAGATTAATTTAGAAATTATCAATAAATCATAATCAAAGTAACAATAACTTTAATTTATTAATTTAAATAATTTTAATATATGTATACATGATTCTGTTCCAACGTTTTTATCACAACGACATTTCATAAGTATATTACTTATATATTTCAATATGATAGTTAAAAGTGATAAATTATAGACTAATTAAACTCCTATTTACTAATTCAAAAAATTTACATCAATATCCATAATTTTCATGATTTCTCCTAAAATATTTGTCTACATGACATGCCCGGGAAATTGGGACTTCGACATTTTCATCGACATTTTCTAATCTGTTTACAAATTTCTCTTCTTTACTTCCTAATCTCAATTTATTTGAAGAAATTTTCATTATTTATGAAAATTTAAAAAAATCCATAAAGAAAACCTCTGCTATAAATCATGAAGATTTATTTTTGTTTGATAATTTTTATGTATCCATGAAAAAAAAAAATCCAAAAGCCACTGTTCCTTCTCAAAATTGAATTTTGGTTTTTCAAAATGATTTCATGAATTCAAATTTTTTTTTTTTAAGTCCGTGTATCATATTGTAATGTAAATTGTAAACACTCCTAAACTTCAAAGCTATATTTCCAAGAAAACAGAGGCCTAAAAAAGCTAAAACGAGAGAAAACAACACAACACAACCAAATGAAATTATTTCATGTAAAACTAACATAAACAATACAACTAAATATACAATTTTCAATCAACTCAACTAAGATTTCATTTCCAAATCAATTTACATAACAATTAATTAAGTTACCTTCAACAAGTTCTGAGTTCTTGACAATCTTCAGCTCCAGATGAAATCATCATCTTCATCTTCATCTTCTTCCTCCACAATTCCTTTCCCTTCATTAATTAAAGCCAAGCTCTCAACAAATATATCCAGAAAGAAAGAATCTGCAGCCCCACGAATCCCAAGGCCCTTCACAGTTTGGTTCTCTGGTTTGTATGAAACCAGCTCCCCATTTCTAGATGTCATTAGCATCTCCCCATTTTCCCTACACCCCAGAGCCATTCCCAATCCCTGAGATGGATCAACACTCAGAATTCTTGTCCAAGATTCATGAACATCATATTTTCTCAGCATCCAAACAGAAGAAACGTATCGATTCCCAAAAGGATACCACCCACATTGAAGAACAGAGAGTTCCCCTCCAAGAACTGCAACTTTCAAATTCTGAGGAAACTCATTCACCAGACAATCTGGAAGAGGAATTGTGCTGAAAAATTCACCATCCATGTGAAATCTCAGAATTATGCAGCGAAACCCCCTGTGGCTTCGAGTGAACGCAATCCAATGGACAGCTTCGTTCATAAAAATCTGTGTCCATTGCGATTTAAGGATTTCGTAACGAGGGGCTGGATGGCTAATTTGTCGCCAAGAACCAGTGCTGAGCTGATACAATTCAACTTTAGGAGGAAGATCATAATCGTACATGGACTCACCTTCGAGATACACCAATCTTACCAATTTGAAGTCGTTTGCGCGAGAATCGAAGCCAAATCCGAGGGCGTACTTGTAGGGCGTGGCGTAAAGGGCGAAGATATCCCTGGGGCAAGGAACAGCGACGAATCGGTGAATCGATGGATTCCACAAGAAAATATTCGGACCTACCAAACACAACAATCCGTTGCAAAACCCTACGAGCTTGAAATTCTCGTTCCAATTCACATAAGGAAACTTCAATTCCTTGCAAATCCCCAAGGTTTCGGTGTCGAAATGTAGCGAGTAGCGCTCGCCTTTCTTGCTGCCGGTGCCGTAGCACCGCCGGAGGAGGAGGAGGCGATCGCCGCCGCGGCTGCTATTGGATTGATTGAGGTGGGAGAGGACAAAGGCCGGATCGGAGATAAGCGAACGCCATGATTTGGAGACGCATGTGCAGAGTATGAGGGTTTTGGAAGGAAGTTTCAAGAAGATGTAGAACAATACCTCCTGCGGAAGATAATCTAACATCTGATGGAGATTCCGATTGAAGAATTCCAGCGAGAAGTTCCAGAAGAGAGCAGAATCTCTCGGATTTTCTCCCGAAAAGTGGCTGAAATTTCGAGAGCTTGGAGAAGAAGGAAGAACAGAAATAGTCGGCGGCAAGAGAGAGAGAGAGATAATGAAAATTTTCCAGCTGGTTTTGTGATTTTTATTTTTATTTTGATTTTTCGTCGTACGAAAGATACAGCAATCGATTGCTTTTCTATCTTCAACAACTTTTTTCCTCTTGTTAATAAAAATTCATGAAAAATACATCAATCTTTTACCCGGGTCAAAAATAACTGTATTTGGTTGTATATATATTCGAGATTAAGAGACCAAGATGTCTGAAAATAAATTTTAYATATATGTATTTTATGTGATTACTTAGAAAATATAATTTTATGTKATTGTATACATTGATTAATAAAAAATAAAAAATATAAGTTAAATTACTTTATATTAGCATTCTAAATTTTAAATTAACAATTTAGCTATATTTACATATTTAGAAAAATGATATAGGTGTATAAAGCATTAAAATCAATCAAAATTAATTCAAAGTACATTAATTTATCTTTATTAAGTTAAAATTTTTAATTTAAGTTTCACTCTTAATAAATATATTATAAATAATATATCTAAATTTATGTGGTTGATTTTTTTAGCAATCAATTTTAATAATTATCATTCTAGGTGTTTAACAAAATTAATCATTTTCATCTCATTAATTGCATTAACTAATTATATTTTTTATTAAAAAAATTAAGTATACACTTTAATAAATTAATTTATTACAATAGAATAATTAACTTAATACATTATTGGTAAAATTTTAATTTTGTTTTATTAATTATAAATTTAATTTAAATATTTTAACTAATTTGAATAAAATAAATAAATAATTAAGTTTAAAAAATAATTTATTTAAAAGAAGAGAGATAATAGTTTGCCACAAAATCCATGACAAACCCATGAAACTGGGAGGAAGGAAAAGAAAGCCATTGTCCATAGGAATAAGAGMTTTCAAGAAAAAGTTTTCGAATGTGTGTATCAAACAAGGGCTTTTACTTGTCCATGTCAATTACGAYCCAAAAAACTCCCTAACCAAACGGCCCCTTAAATATTTGAAAAAAAGAGAAAAATATAAAAATATATAATCTTTTAAAAATAATGAACTAAATAAGTCGTGGCGGGTAAAAAATTAAGGGCCCGTTTTATAAACATTTTAGTTTTTGGTTTTTGGTTTTTGTCGTTTTTAGTTTTTGGTTTTTAGTTTTCTGTTTTTAAAAAACAAAATCATATATATTTGCGAACAATTTTTTGTTTTTTGTTTTTAAAAAACAAAAAACTAAAACATGTTTGGTAACAATTTTTAACTTTTTGTTTTTAAAAAGTTAGAAAATTGAAAATACATAATAAAAAATTTTATGTAGGGTAGAAATGACAATAGTGTGGGTGTGAGTGAGGATGCTCTCCCCCATTCTTGTGCTCTGTGAAGATTTTTAGTCTTTATCTCCACCTCGTTCTTGTGTCGAGAGATGTTATCGAGAAAAATTATCGGTTTTATAATTGTTTTTAATTATTTTTAGAATTTAAGTATAAAAAAGTGTAATAAATATATATTAATTATTTAAAAAAATGGAATCGGGGACGGGGTCAGGAAGCATTTCCTATTTTTGGGACTCGACCCTGCGGAAATTTTTTTAAAAATACAAGTTTAGAGAGATGTAAATAAACTTTTGAAAGATAAATTTTAGAGAGATAAATAAAAATATTTAGAAAAAACAATGAGAGAAAAGTTAAAGACAAAAAGAGAAAATTTTTGGAGAAAAAAATAAAGTCGAGAGGAATGATATGTTAAAAGAAAAAAAAAAGAAATTATAAAGAAATAGAAAAACAGAGTGGAAACAAGTTTAGAGATAAAAACCAGATTCAAAATATAATTTTTATAAAAAATAAGTAAATACAAAGATAAATAAAAAGTTACAGTGAAAGAAAATTGAACGAGAAAATAAAATATAATTTTTAGAGGAAAAAATAGATTACGTAGAGAAAGAAAAGTTATAAAATATAAAATTTTAGAAAGAAAAAAGTTAGAAGAAATATTAAATTTTTAGAGAGAAATGATACTGGTCTGTTAGAAAAAAAAGACAAAAATACAAAAAAATTTGGAGAGAGACAAATAACCATAATTATTCAAAATATGAAAATCTTAGAGAGAAAAAGATAAAGTTTGTGGAGAGAAATTTAGAAATAAAAAAATTAGAGAAAAATTTTTTTTAGAGATAAATATGAGAAAGAAAAAAATTCAAAATATAAAAGTTTTAGAGAGAGAAAAATAAAGTTTGTATTAAGAAATTTAGAAATAAAAAATTAGAATGAAAAATAAATTTTTTAGAGATAAATATGAGAAAGAAAAAAAAGTTGAGTATTAGAAAAAAAATTTTGGTAAAACAAAAACCTATTTTTGAAAACTAATTTTTTTTAATTTACATAGAATTTCAAAATGGTTTTTGAAAAACAAAATAGAGAAAATTGAATTGGTTATCAAACAACCCTCTTTTTTAAAAATTAGAAATAAAATTATTTTTCATAATTCGTCAAAAATAAAATATATTATGGGTTTTCATTTTATTTTCATACCTAATATTCTTTTTAATACGTGTGCATACCTAATATTTCAGATTTATTCTATTTTGATAACTTATTTTAAATCTTAATTTCATTTCTTTTACCTAGTTGTTAGGAAAGAAAAAAAAGAAAAAAGCATTCAAATTTTACCCCTCAAATTTTATCCTAAACTTTCAAACGTTACAATTTTTATCTTCTGTTTGACTTTCGTTCCATTTGCCTACCAATTTCAAAAATAAACGAAGGAATAAATGAAAGTTATCACGCATCAATGCCACTGACCAAGATTTGGTAGATGCTAAAAATTTATTGTCAATGTCTAATAAATTATAAGAAGAGAAAACCATAGGAATATTTTTAAACTAATAATATTAGTATTGTGTTTGACAAGGTAACCATGAAGTTACATGCGTGATGACAAATATGAATTGAGAATTAAAGAGTCCTAGAGCTGATTAAACAAACATGTAGGCAATATTTACAAAGGTATTAGATGAAAGAAATTCCAATGACAAGGCCAAAAATGCCATGATAGAAAAAAATAAAAATCTTAGTGTAATTTAACTYGGTGAGGAACCTATTTTCGATTGAATAATCGTGAATGTGAATTTGAATTTTCATCGTACTAAAAAAAGTTGAGTGATTAATGAAAAAGATAAAAGCACGTTTTAAACCAAATGAGGTTTGTAGTGATTCCAAACGATGAATGAGAAGAAAAAAAGGAGAAGAAAGAAAAAAATGAAAGTTATCATCCAAGATTTAATTGTCGATATCGATGGAAACATTGAGATCTCAATTTCATAGAAATGTCAATGTCAATAAATTTTGGAAACATTATAAAAATAAAAATTCATAAAAATGATTTAAGTTAACAAATTAGTCTTTCAATTTTTCTAAATGGGTTAAAAATGATTAATATTAATTAATATTATATCTATATTAATGATATTTTGTTGATATTTTTATATTTTATCCTTTTTTGGTAATACTATGGAAATGTCGATTTACCTTTTATATTTGTTAGAGTATATATTAGTATATTTTATATTCTTGTATTAATATTAATTTGTCATTTACCTTCTCCTTATAGGATTAAGTCAACTTTGTATATTTGTCTATATATATATAGACTTTAATAATGAGAATACATTACATTTGGATTCTCTCCAATCTTAGTCTCTACATGGTATCAGAGCTCTAGGTTTTGTGCCTATTAGAGTTTTGATGCCCATTAGGGTTTTGTGCCCATTAGGGTTTTGATGCCCATTAGGGTTTTGTGCCCATTAGGGTTTTGTCC
>NW_019104877.1:22985-48543 GCF_001995035.1 Momordica charantia | reverse complement strand
TTACATATGTGTTTAATTTTGAGTGAGATGTTACTTGTTTGTACAACTATATATAGTGTGGACTTCTTTATTTTGAGATATCCAAGCATACCACAATTGGGTATTCTYCTCCTCCCACAAGAATTCTCTCTTCTTTTGAGTTGTTCTTCTTGTTTTTGTTGAGAGCAAGTATCTAAGAGTTCTGCCAGATCCGAGTAGTTCGAGGTTGCAGTTCTACCGGAGTTAGTCGTTGTATCCTACTGAGACGATCGCTGTAGTCTGCTAGCAACTTGTGCAGAGCGAATAATTGTCTTCAGATCAGCGCTATTGAAGTGTGCCTCAACTATTTTTATCAAGTTTTGGTGTTCATCAAGTTGTTCAAATTTATATCGTTTGTAGCCAGTTACGTTTTAATCTGTTTGTCAGTACTACACAGTTCATATATACAACGTATATTTACCCAACATCCCTATCCTCTTGGTAGATGGGAAAAATTATTGTTAATGTTTAAGATAAGAAAACCATATGTGTTAGGTGATGAAAAGTGATGTGATACGTGGAACAATAAAAAGAGATTATAAGTTGGAAGCTAGTCTCAGACCATTTATAAAGTTGGAAGCTAGTCTCAGACCATTTTATTTATATTATATCTCGGTCAAAAGAATACCTTGAGCGCCTATAAATACAAGAGGTAGACTCCATACGCAGGTATGAAATTATGATTAGCTCATCTCAAGAGCGATACGTCATACTCTTACTAATTAACTGGAGCGTTAGAGTGTCTAGCTACTCTCTTTGTACACATCTCCTTCCAGACCTTGCTCCATCATAGATCAACATCATTCTATACGTCCGCTCGTTCAATCAGTAGGTCAGAATTTGACATCGAATATTTTTCATCTAATATTAAAATTGTTTGACAAGGCGACTTTGAAGCTAGGGCGTGATAACAAATATGAATTGATAATTCAAGAGTAATTTCTGGATATGAATAAATGAATATGTAGGCAATATTTTTAGAGGAAAGTTATGAATTATAATGAGGCAAGACCAAAAATCATATGCGTAATGGATCATAAGGTAGCGGTGAGCGAATACCACCTTGTCATGATAGAGGGATCTTGTGGTGAACAGAGTCGAACGGTTAACGAAACCTACGTTCTTTAACACTAAACTCAAGAGTGTTGTGCAGACAAACAATTATTAATAGTTATAAGATTGGTTTTCACCAAAAATTAGACTGAGCAATTTGAGGGAGTGAAAATTTAAGGAGAACCTGAACCAAAGTTCTTTTTTAGTAAACTTGAACATAGTTGAACGTACACTTATCTACAATGAAGAAATCATGAGTTCAAATTTCCACCTGTTGTATTAAAAAAAAATTCTGATTGGTGTTAAATTATACTGTCTTTAAATAAAAAAAGTAAAATGACTTATAACAACTATCTATACCTAACCAATATTATTAATTTATAAAAATTGCTCAATCAGATTCTACTATGGTAGCGTTAGGAACAATTAAACCTACCTACTAGAGTTTAGATTGTGAAATTTGAAAATTCAAAGATCAATAAATATAAAGAATTGGACCAAATAAATAGAAGAGATAGAAGGATTTTTTAATTTAATATTATTTAAACTATGGTCCTTTTTTTAAATATTTAGAAAAATGATTAGTATTTAGAAAAATTGATCTAATATTGCCAACTTGATCATAATTCAACGAGTTAAGACACCTATCTCCAACCAAGAGGTTGTGAGTTTGAATTCTCGCCCCTACATAGTTGTATTTAAAAAAACAATTATAGATCAACATCGATTTTGACTGATTTTGTGGATAAATCATATATATACCTTTTGCTTTGTTTTTTATTTCACCAAAAAGACTTTATATGAAGATAATTGTTGTCGCCTGTATACCATGAGTTAATGAATTCTCTAATCAACGTGAAATTTTATTTGCACTCGTTGCAGCTCCAACATGGAGTATTTAGAATGGTTCTAATGTGACCAAAAACATGCGGGTCATTGTCCAAAAGCACTTCTCCCTCGAAATCAATGTATTTAGACTAATAAAAAATATTTGAAAAAAAAAAAGTCATGCTTTCAGCCTTCTCTCGGAAGTACTTCTAGAAAGAATTTTACTTATTCCGAAAGAATTATCCCAAATTCAATCTGAAGTGACAAATTTGGTTCCAAATTTTTCTAAAATAATTTACAAATATTTTTAAAATATAAAGTTACCCACTCAAATTTTCCAAAAAAAGAAAGGCAATTTGATTAGAATGAGAATGATTGATATATTTTTCAAAGAAAGGATAGATTGTAATTGAAATCGTTCCCTTTGCCGTTTTACCTTTTTAATGCTTTTCCACTTGATAAAGGGCAAGAAAGAGAGTTATCTAATTTGACCATACACATTTTTGGCCTTAACATAATTGCAACTTTGAAAAATTAGAATCTTACCTAACAAATGTCTTATTTTTACCTAATTTATTAATTTCACAAATCTTTTAGACCTTTTTTTTTTTTTGTTGGTCTTGTGAAATTTCTACTTGAGAGAGAGATCGACTTGAAGTCACATTTCTATGTCATAATATTTCTTAAATTTAATTACAATTTTCTCTTTTATTTATTTTTTGTTTTTTATTTTTTAATTTTAAGAAAATGTTGTTTCAATGGAAAGACAACGATGGGTCATTTAGACCTACTAGTGTGCTACCACGTGCATTGCACGAAGTATTTTTAACTTAATTAATTTTATAAAAAAAAATATCACTAATAATTAAAAAAATAATAATAAACTACGAAAAAAATTAAAATGTGTATCTATACCGACCTCATAAATAAATAAATAAGTATATATATACATTGTTTTCTATTAAGGATTTCGCTCAATATTTTGTCCGTTTTTAATTTCAAGTTTTCTACGAATTTTAAAGTTATCACTTAGTTTTCATATCAAGGCTCAATCCAACTAAAGTCATAGTGTTTGATGATTTCACCATGTCCCCTCTTTTAAGATTAGTTAAGATTAGTATCTTATTATTGCAAGATAAACGTACCTAATTTCAAAATCAAATTGTAACATTTGAAATCTATAATTAATAATATAGATGGACTCATGTATCATATTCACTTGCACACACCATCGTAAATTGTTTTTAAGTTTATGGATACTGGAAAAATGAAGGAAATGAGAGATAATAAAAATAGACAAAATAAAACGGGACTCAAATCGTGAGTAGAGCAATGAGGAAGAACTCTTTTTCATAAAAGAGAAAAAAATAGTAACAAAAAAATTCAAATCCCAACTATACACTCATCTTTTAGGTACATCCAACTTCATAAAATTGTAAAACGGTAACGTCGCAAGCCTGGTATTCAAGATATATAGATTTGGCATGTGTATCCTTTTTGCAACTTGATGAATAATGCCACCAACATCTTGAGATATTTTCGAGATTGAATAATCTTTGAAAGATGTTTTGAGAAAACTAAAAATAACGAAGCAGTGAAAAGTGTCGTGGAAAAAATAGTGGAAGAAACCTATTTTTATAGTACTAGAGAATAAAAAGTTACAAAAACTTTTGAAATCCTTAAACTCTTCCAATTTTAGTATGAATTACAATTAAAGAAAAAATTAATTTTTTTGTGGTAGAAAACTTTTTGCATCCTGAACTTCTAAATCATATACATTTATTAGTATGGATAATTAAAGAAAAAAAATTAATTTTATGTCGTAGAAAAACTTTTTGCATTCTAACATTTTAAATTCTATAAATTTATTAGTATCAATAATTAATAATTAATAATTAATTTAATATTTATAATAATGTACTAATGACATAGTTTGTAAATTAATAAATTTAGTAAGGAATAAAAGTGTCCAAAAATATTTTTTCTACGTTGTCCCTCTTTTATATCTAATATAGTATAGATATAGATTTCTTAAAGTTTAAATCGTAAATGTTTAAGTATTAAAAAAAATGGTAAACTTTTAAAATTTAGAGATAAAAGTCTAAAATATTTTTTTAGTAGCAATTCGAATCATTATGATACTTTGTAATTAGTGTTAGTTTAATTATAATCTATTCTTATATCCACAACATTATCATAATTAAAGTTGTCAAAATCAATGAAAACTAATTATTTTTGCCAAGTATAAACCCAAAATTGTAAGTTCTAACAAAGACAAGAAGCACCTCTTTAAGTTTTATTACTCTGCATACTATGAACCATCCACTCGTGCGTGTGGAGAAAAAATAAGTTTTTTCTTTTTCTTTTTTATTTATATCAAATTTAAGAGGGTCAAAAAATAATTTTGTCCCTGTACTCTCACTGAAGCAATGTTTAGTCATTGAACTACAGTTTGTAATCATTTAGTCTTTATACTTTAAAATTGATAACAGTTTAGTGTATGAATTTTAGTATGTAATAATTTAGTTCATATAGTTTGAAATTTGCAATAATTTAAACCATACGGTGAAAAACTTGAGCAAAATTAAATGTCGATTTTTATCAGACAACGATTCAGTTTTTGTAATTTATAGACATCGGTTTATCGATCTACATATAAGAAATTTATTAAAATTTTGATAATAAAGACTAAATCGTTACAAACCTTAAACGACAATGACTAAATTATTACATGCTAAAGTTTAGAGATTAAATTGTTATAAATTTAAAAGTATAGAGACTGAATTGTTATAAACTAAAGTTCATAGATTAGATTGTTACTTCACTGAAATTACATGAACCAAAAATATTTTTTTAATTTATTTTAAGAAAAAAATGACGTGGATTATGTCAAAATCATATTAAAATTTAGAAAACATATAGAGGGGACTTTGTTTAGGCACAAAGGAAAGAGTTTTTAGAAGCAAAGAAAAAGCCACAAATACCCCAAGGAAGCTTACCAAGGTAAAGAGTTTTCTTAAGCAAGGAAAAAGCACAGATACACGTTTATACCTTATAGATGTTTTAATTATTGAGCTATGTTTGGGATATTATTATTATTATTCGATAGAAGGGGGAAATATTTTCCCTCGACCAAAATAGGGATGAATCTGTCTTCGTCCTATTTATTTTTAATTTTCTAATATATATATATTCATTTCTTTATTTAGACACATGTTATATTAGATTTTTAACCTGTGGGATGGAAATTCGAGCAGAACTTTGAACTTTTGTTAGATATTTAGATTGAAATAGAATATTATATTCATGTTTATTAATAAGTTTAATAATTTTTCCCTTAAATATAAATTCATCGTGGAAACTTACAAAACTAATTGAAATTTGTAAAATAAAAAATATGAAATGGAGAATAATCATGTGCAAAATTTTGTCCACCGAGAATGAAATAGCTAACTAGGAGAGAAACGCCTGCCCACCTCATCGTGATAGCATCTCTACCCATGATTAAGTTAACATTCTCTACATTTCTACAATAGTATAATATTGTCTATTTTGAGCACAGATCATCGTAGTTAATGTGCTTTTCAGTCAACAATATATATCTTATTGTAGCTATGTTCAGGTTGGTCGGGCATTGACTTTAAATGCACTCCTTTAAAAAAAATTCCAAGAATAAGTCATGGATCTTAGATACAAGTTTTTGGAATTATTTGAACATAAAGGTATTTTGTGATTTGTCTTTAGATTAGGGTTTCCGCAAGAAGAACTCATCCTTCCCACTCTATCAACTTGTTTTATTATTTTCGTTAATAAATTAATCACGTAATGAAGACTTAATTACGAAAAAATTATTAAAAGACTCAAATTGGTCAAGGTAATTCAATAATTTAATTCCAAATTACTTTGGCATCTTGGCCACGTGATTCGTTTTTTTAACTTTTATTTTTCATTTATTATTTTGAATTCATTAAATTAAATAAATATCAATTCTTTAAACTTTTTTTTTTTTTTTGACAATGCTGCAGAGGTAACCATTTTTAGTTTCGAATGAAGTTATCAATAATTGTGGAAGTGTGAGTGAAGTCTGTGTATGTGTGTGTCTTCCTTTGTTTCTGGAAAATATTATATAATTTACTTTTACTTTTAAAAAATTATAATGTCTTTTTATTTTTCAATTTTTAAAAATCTGAGAAGAAACTTGTAATTTTTTTAAAAATTCAAGAACTAAAATAGACGCCAAAATGAAGTAAAAATAAAAGTAATGAAATCACAATTGAAAGCTTAAAAACCGAAATCAGATTAAACCTTCTATTCTTTTAAGTTGGATGGAATAATTTTTAAACCTTACCATTTAAGACTATTTTTAAGCCTTACAAAACACATGCAAGGCCCGTGAGTACTACTTAGTACCTACAAAAGACAATAATATAAATTTATGTTCAACTATTACAATTCAACTTGTTTGATCAAGAAATTAACCAATTCTATGAAATTCGAACTTGAGTGTGGCTGACGTCAATAGAACATGCATAGAAGGAAGAAAAGGCTTCAATGGTCAAGTAAATTCAAGTCCCGTCAGAAAGAGAATAGTTTCGCGTACCTGAAAATGAACATAGTCTCTCTATCTATAGGTTTAGAGCCCCAACATCGCTTATTGAATTGTTACGACCGCTCCATGGATCGCAACATGTTGTTAGAAAAGCAGTTAGAAGGTAAGCAATTCAAAATGCTTCTAAACGTCGGCTAGTCCTTTACAAGGATAGACCATTCAGAGCTATATTGGTTGACTCGACTTTTACAAATTTCAAACGACCAATCGTATATACTTCGACTCAGCCTTTACGAAATACTGAACTGTTTAGTTTCTTTCAAAGTTCAATCTTCAATTGGAACAATTATGATAACTCGGTGCTTTCTGTCCAATGAAATATTGACACATGATAGTTGAAAAATCACCTCCAACACAACCTGTCTAATGTTTTTAATTTACTAAAAACTATTCCTAATATTATCCTAGAAATTATATCAAACTCAACCAAAAAAATAGGATATAAACTCAATTTGTGATGTAATGTTTGAAAGGAAAAAAAACATTATAATACATTGACCATGAAAAGCCAAATGGGGGAGAAAGTGGAGTTGAAAACAAAGGCAAGAAAATAATAAAGCATTGTTGTGCATCCAATCTTGTTGGGTTAAAGAGTCAAAATGGGTGTTCCTACCTAATATTGGTAGGCCACTCATATCTACAAGAAGTTGTGAACATATAACTTACCTCTCTCATTGGCTGCCTCTACATATAACATGAACTCCAAAACCCATCATCAATAAACAAGTTTTTAAAACTTCCTTGGTCTAATATTTAGGGATGTTCCTAAACGGTATAGATAAGATTCTATGTGGTATCAAATTCAATCCACTAAAGCAAATTTTTAAAGTCTACCTCGTCTAATATTTAGGAATGTTCGTAGATGGCGTAGATAAGATTTATATTGCATCAAATTCAATCCACGAAAGCAAGTTTTTAAGCCTACCTCGTCTAATATTTAGGGATGTTCGTAGATAGCTTAGATAAGATTTTGTGTTGCATTAAATTTAATCCACCAAAGCGCAAGCTTTTAAAGTCTATCCATTGAGTGAATAATTGATCCAGATGCTAAAACAACAACGTTTTTAAACAAGCATGAGTAAGAAAATTAAAAAATTGCTCGTATAACATTTAGGGATGTTTATGGATGGATTAGATAAGATTTTGTGTGGCATCAAATTCAATCCACTAAAGCAAGATTTTAAAACCTAACTTGTCCCATATTTATGAGTGTTTGAGGATAGGTTAGATAGCGTTTTGTGATGCTTTAGGCTCCATCTAATCGATCCTTTGGGTCGTAGATTTTCTCTAATTTAAACTCTATGAACTCAGATTAAGTTTAAGTTAACCTGAAAGAATGGGGTTGGTTTGGTTTGGTTTCTTTTGGTCTTTTCTATCATGAGATCAGCAAAGAAATTTAGTGATATGAAATGGAAAGGTAGAAGAGTATGATCACTTATGCTAAAGAAAAATCATGAGATGAAAAAGAAAATAATAATAATTCATTGCCAAATTAAATATGACTTTTCTATAACAAAAATACAAAACCAACTTAAATTCTTATCTCAAACTATCATAATAAATAAAGTAACACACACTTTTATGGCGAGGGAGGACCTGTGTTCGAAATCAAATTAAAAGTAAGAAATTAAAAAAGTCGCCTTTAAAGAACAGACCAACTGCAGAGACTTGAAATCTCTTGATCATGTTAATTTAGAGGTCTCAAACCCCAAAGTCAAATTTCTCATACTAAACATTCAAACTGCCACGACACACAATATCAATTGAAATAACTTCAGAACAACAGAAAATTTTCAACTAATTCCACTAATTTCTCCTCTTCTTCAATTTCTCGGTCTTTTTTATTACCATTTTGTTTTTGTTTTTGTTTTTGGTTTTTTATGTTTCAAAATTAAGTTTACAAAACGTCACTTCCCACCTATATGTTTCTGTACTTTGTTATCTACTGTTTAGAAACATTCTCAAAATCTAAGCTAATTTTTAAAAATTAAAGTCTCATTGATAATTATTTTGTTTTTTGTTTTATTTTTTTTAAATTAAGCTTAGAAATATTACTTTTACCTATATGTTACTTTATTTTATTACATTATTTTTATACTTATTTTCAAAATCTAGGCCAAATTTTGAAAAAAAAAAAAGTAATTTTTTGTTTTTTAAATTTGGCTAAGAATTCAAATATGATTTCAAGAGAGATGAAAAACTTACTACTGAAATTGTACAAAAGCAAGTATAATCTTTAAAAACAGAGAACAAAAAATGAAATGATTATCAAACAACACCTAAATAAATTGTTTCTAAAACTTCTTGTTTCTTATTTTCATTTTCAATTTATTCAAAAGCATAAATTAAAATATAGTTCTATGATTCTGGAATCCATAGGTGTCAGAGACATACAATTTACAAAAACACGCACACAACTTTTGAACAACTTGGACTTACCTTGTTCTCCATTGATTTTCTTCCAAATTTCCATCAATCCAAGCTTTCCTAATGGAAATCTAATGAAATCAAACTTTAACACAACCTTAAAACTGTAATTATCCACAGAAAAAAGAAGAATATAAAGGCTCCAAACCTGGACTACTGTTCTCCAAAATAAAGGGCTTCAAGTAATCAAACCTACTACTGCATCTGATTTTTATTTCTTTTTTCTTTTTCTTTCTATTCTAAAAACTCCACTTAGTATCAGTCTTTCTCACAGCTGTTATTTGATCAAATTATATCCCTTGAAGCCAAAGCCTACTATAAACATAAAGAGTCTAAATTTTAGTTAAAAAAAAAAAAGAAAAGAAAAAGAAACATCACGTTTCATTCGTTGTATGTGTGCTTTTTTAAACTTCCAAGTGTTCAAACTAGTTTATATACATATCCATCAATTTCATTGTGACAATTGTCTACAACTTTTTCCTCTTGGAAAATCATGACACAGGTGATGTGACCACCATGGTTTAAATCTATAACCTCAAAAACATCTTTGCTTTTTTTTTCTTTTTTTTTTTTTTTGGATAATAAAGCTCCCCTATATCTAGGGACACTCACACCCGAATCCAGGAGACATTAAAGAGTTTTTTGTATTAAGCTCACCGAAATGTTCAAACTTGAGACCTCTAAGCYAGTATGACCAAGAAGCACCAAGCTCTTGCACCAAAAATATATTCGTTTCTAGGATGCCTCTTTTAACTACTTAGGTAACCCAAGGTGGTTTATTGTGTTGCTTTTTGTTTCATCTCTACTTCAATAAATAAGTTAACGAGTGGTGAATGATCACATTTTGTTTCCACTAGCTTACTCAAATAATGTTTTGATAAAAGTTTTCTTTAAGTTCATAAAAGAAAAAACAAATGTAGGAGTTTTTCAATTCATCACTTGTAACGCCCCAGGCCCAGGATTCGATATCCGGATTTGACCCTAATAGCCCTGACATTCCCCTGCATCCCGGCCGCGCCACCGTTTAGTTTTGAGCTACTTAGAACGCTTAACTTTGAAGTTCTTATAATTGAGTTACCGAAAAGAAAGGTGCACATTGTCAGTATAGGTAGTGACTATTATTTCTTTTAAGCCTTTCTTGACCATTCTTCCATGATCTCAGGATCCCTCTCATTCGGATGTGGTATCGGTTCATTCATGTACCCATTTTCTCTACTTGGGTGTCACATCACCAGAGCAATTCTTCACTAGGAAATAACTTAAACCAGTAATATGCCTTAAGCCAGACCTTATGGAAATTTAGGGAAATAATATTAAAATATTATGCATCAAACATCACCTTCCAAATAATAATTCTCAGCATATCAACTTAGTACAACTGAGATCTTGACAATAATTCTTAGCTAAGTTGAAGTATCGAAATGCATATACTAAATTAGGAAGCTTCAATAATTCAAACAAAGGTCACCAACAAAATCCAGAAATATTTCTAATGCTATAAAATATCAAGGTGGACGATAGGCATGAAAAAGGAAAAAGAAAAAGAATAATAAGAGTGCCAAGTCTCTAGAAAAAGCATGCCAAGAAGCCTTTTCCCAACTCAAGGGTCAAAAATACTTTTTCTTTACACACTTTCACTTTCTACGTCATTACTATCTGTCCGTTCTATAACTGATCGGTGTAAGGTTGAGCTTTACAATGGCAGTGATTTCGTAGTATGGAGACAACTAAGTTGCTCAACTTTATCACTACCTCAAAGATTTAGACCTTTTATTTTATTTTCGTGTCAGTTTTGCCAAAAACAATGACCACGAAGAACCATACAACATATTCCAAATTAAACAGGAGGCCAACAAAACATATGCAAGTTTACAGCATACTGAACCTATTAGTGATAACATAATATACATTCCAAAAGGAGTAAGATCTAATATTCATTGAGAAATTTGTTACCATTGTTATCAATCAGCTTGTAGCACACTGAGGACTTAATCATAAACTTCAGCCTCTTTCTCCAAGACTCCTTTCCCTACATTCAGTAAAACCAAGCTCTCAGCATAAGTATCTAAACAGAAAGAATCTTCAGCACCATAAACTCCAAGACCCTTCATAAGCTGGTTTTCTAGTTTGTACAAAACTACTTCTCCACTTTTAGATGCCATTAGCATCTCTCCATTTTCCCTTAGTCCCAACACCATACCAACCTCCTGTGATGGATCAAAGCTGATTAATTCAGTCCAAGACTCGGTTATGTCCTATTTTTGCAGCAACCAAACAGAAGACACATAATTACTACCATAACGATACCAGACATACAACATGATTGAAAGTGCTCCTCCTAGCACAGCAACTTTCAAGTCACAGGGTGAGCAATTAACCAAACATTCTGGGAAATCTATTATACTGAAGCACTCCTCAACTATATCAAACCTCAAAATGAAACACCTATAACCTGTGCCATTTTCCCTGTAAGCAACCCAATGGACAACCCCATTCACAAATGCTTGCCTCCATTCCGACTTAACCATTTGGCAGCAAGGAGCTTCGTTGCCAGTCACTCTCCATGAACCTGTTCCAAGCTCATATAACTCAACTTTAGGAGATTTTTTATCATCGAAATACAACAATCTAACCACCTTGTAGTCGCTGGCACAAGAATCAAAGCCGAATCCAAGTGCACATTTACCTGGGGCGCAATACTTGGTGATAATATCGCTAGGAAGTGCTACAACTCTTCGAATTGATGGGTTCCACAAGAAAATGTTGAACCCCAACAAGCAAACCAATCCATTGCAAATACCAACCAACTTAAAATTTCCATTCCAACTGACGAACGGGAATCTGAATACCTGGTATAGATCCAATGTCTCTGTATCGAAATGAAGCGAATAGCTGCTCTTTTTTATTGCTTCCGGTAGCGTCACACCGCCGGAGAAGCAGGAATTTCTTGTTGTAGGTTGAAGTCCCGCCAAGGTGGGCGGTGATGAAAATTGGACAAGCGATGAGAGAGTGCCATGATTTTGAGACGCATGAACAGAAAAGAAGGGTTTTTGGAGAGAGTTTTAGAAAGATGTTAAATAGAACTTCCTCTGGAAGATAGCCTGCCATTGCAAAGATCCAAGGACCATTGAACAGAGATTCAATGAAAATAGTTGTTTAATCGAGAAGAAACCTGTAAATTTTCGAAGGGCAATTCGCGCCGATTTTGGAGAAGAAGATGAACAGGGATGCCAACGGTGGGAAGGGTTATTGAGCTTTTGATTACTTCAAAACGTCCCTTCATAAAATAGAATTACCAAGTTTAGTTTTTTTTTTTTTTTTTTTGAAAAAGATTACCAAGTTTAGTTAGTCTTAATAAGTGTTTAAAATGTATATTAAAACTTTAAACTTTTCAAGTTTAAAATGATCAAAATAAACAAAATCTAAAAATACARTAATAAAAATAGTATTTTAATCTAAATTTAATGTAGTACATGCCATAAGGATCAAAATAAACAAAATCTAAAATTAGAGTAACAAAAATAGTATTTTAATCTAAATTTAATGTAGTAGATGCCATAAAATTAATGGAGGATATTGAAAAATGTTAAGTTATTAGTACATCTAACTCTGTTCTCTTTGACAAATTTTAACCTATTTTGAGAAATTAGAATAAGCATTATTCCGCCGCTAGGTTTGTAAAAATACACACAGAAGATGAAGGGACATTCGTAGGCTGCTCACTATCGATCATGTCGTCGACGTTCATGGGCTGCTTGCTGCTGATCGTTGATGGACGTCAATCGACGAGTTCATGGGCGGTTGTTTGTGGAGCATTGTCAAAGGTTGTAAATCTAGTTTGAGTGTCACAGGTTGTCTTCTTAAGCTGTGTTGACGTTGCTATAGAGTCGCCGAAGGAGGAAATAACCGCTGATTTGAGTCGTCAGGGAGATACGTTGTCATGGCACCATGGATCATCACTAGGGTCTTCTTGGTCAGCCGTTGAGATATTGCAGTCATTGAAGGTCATCGTTAGTCTAGTCTATATTATGTTGTTATCGAGTATATGTTGAGTTATATCATTATGGAAGGTCATCGTTGGCGAGGAGAGTCTATATTATATTGTTATTGGCGAGGAGAGTCTATATTATATTGTTATCGAGTATATGTTGAGTTATATTATTATGGAGTATATGTTGGATATATATTTTATATAGGTATATGACATCTATTTTGGATATATACAACATATCATATATTTTAAGATGTATATTATATAACCTAATATTTTTGTATCTAACATTAGACAAATATATGTTCATTATACTATAGAGCATATTAAAAAGCCAATGCCCACAATATTGTGACATTTGAATCTAGAGAAAAATTGAAAAAATTATGAAGAATTTGGGAAACTTTTTAATACCCATCATCCACAATAGTGGAAATTTTTTAATAGATAGTAAATCTATATTATTCAAATACAAAATAAAAGATTTAACCTTTAATATAAATTTTCTATATTAATTAATAATTATTGTTAATTAATATAGAATCTTAATTGTAAATACAATATTAATCGTAAATGGAAAATAATTATATTAAAAGTTATATAATAAATGTAACCGTTGGTATTAATTAAAGGTGATTTGAGGAACAAAAATTGTAATTCAAATCTCGAAATCTAGATTTGTAAATAATTACAATAATAGACATTTATGAAATATCATGTAGTCGCTAGAGACAATTTAATCTCAAACTATTATAATTCCTCCAAAAGACAAAGTGAAACTATTATAATCAATTTGGATTTGATTCAACATGTTCTCGTGTGAAAGTTGAATACCTAGAGCAATGGTGGAATAGGATTTCAAGGTGAGCGTAAGACCTGCACAAGAGAAGAAGCAAGCTCTGATGCTCAAGTTAGTAGAATTTGTTCTCTAAACCAGCAATCAAGAATTGCATACCTACCTTTGAAGGATGCTTCTATATTTAATTTCAGATTAAGTTACGAAAAAGTTCTAATTTATGGGTAAATAACCCTATTCATCCCGTCTAGTGAAGTCATATGATTCTATAATTGGTATTAGAGTCCAATGATATATCGCTATGTAACAGAAACAAACATATAACTTAAATTCTTTTCTCTAACCACATGAAGTAAAATGCAAAAAGCAAGATTTATAAGTTATAACCATCTAAATAAAAGTTTAAGATATCAAGCACCTGATTTATAAGTTATAACCATCTAAATAAAAGGTTACATTTTCAAAACTCAAACTAAAAAGCAAGATTCATCCATCAAAGCACATTAGAAATTTATGTAGACATAGTTCATCCAAAAAAGAAAACAAACAAACAAGAGAATCCAACCACTTTCAGTAAATTAGTCAACAGGTTCGATTCGGATAAACTTTGTTGGAGATTTGAAACAACAAACACCTAATTCAGAAACAAGGTCTCGAGTCTCATGACTTGATTTTTACACTAATCTGAAACTTTTAATCACAAACACAGTCCACTCTAATCTTACCTATATTTCTTGATTGAACTATCCAAAAAAAGTTCAAATTAAGATGGCTTACACAAGCTCCATTGATTCAGGCAAGGTCAAATTCTGGGTTCAAAGCTATTACATGAGTGTGTAGTTTCAGATCTTCAAAAGGCTTTTTCTATGGTTCTTAACTTCAACTTACACAAGCTCAATTGATTCATTTCACTACAAAATTTCCAGATTCAGACCAAGAATAAGGTTATACCCTTTGTCCTTTCCTTCCTGTAGAATTTGTGCCTGCTTCCAACCTCATGTCTTTTGAAATGCCAATCCAAATGAAATGATTTCTTTTTCAAGATTCATGTTTTCTAGTCTATTTTGATCTTCCAGAACCCGCCATCCCCAGAAACAGCATAAGAATCGCAAAAATTAACACAAGTCAGACTTCTCAAACTGAACCTCAAAACTGCCATTTTTAAGAATATACATCATCAGATAAAACTTCTCAACTACAGATGCTTTTTAAGTACTTTCACTAAATTCTTAATTTTAACTGCTCATCAATTTCCTAGTGTTTTTGGTTCAAATACTGATGGAATTCCTGGTTTAGATGAAAACCAGGTTGCTACATGAGCATAATAGAAATGATAGAATCCAAATAACTAAAATAGATTGAAACATAAAAGGATAGAAGGATTGTAATAATCTCCAAGTCGTTCGAGATACTTGGACCCTCCCTCTTGAGATCACTCAAGCCTAAACCACATTCACTAATTACCTACCTTCATCATTTCTCCCTCACTCTGTTGAACTAGAACCTTACACAACTTTTAGTCCATAAATCCAGATTAAGAACTTCTTTTTTTGCTACACTCTTTTATTTAAATAACAAAAATAATAAATATTTATTTCCAGTATTAGGTAATTAAGGAATACTCAGAATAATCACAGCAATGCCTGCTTTACAGAACGCTCACAGAATTGCAATTTTTTAACTTGGATTTACCTTGTTCTCCTTTGATTTTCTTCCAAATTTACGGTTGATCCAAGCTTTCCTAATAGAATCAAATCTAATTAAACATGAATACAACCTTAGACGTGTAACTACCCACAGAAAAGAGAAAAAAAAAAGAATAATATAAGCTTTGGCTTTCAAGTAATCAAACCTACTTTTGCTTCTTATTTCTATTTTTCTGTTCAAGTCATAAAACCAGCACGAACGGCCTCCCATAGCTCTTAGGAAGCAATGAAAACTAGAAGTTGTAGTGTGAAGAGTCTTAAGTTCGAGACAAAGTAGAGAGAGCTTGCATATCCTTGGGAATTTAGTTCCTTTCCATACTAAAACTCCACCTAGTATCAGTCTTTTCACACTTGTTATTTGATCAAAGGGTAAAATACACTTTTAGTCCCCAAGTTTGAAGATAAGTTTCTATTTGGTCCTTATGTTTCAAAAAGTGACAGTTTGGTCCCTGACCTTTGAGAAATAGTTCTAAAAGGTCCTTAGAATTAAATTTCCATTTGTTACACTAACGGAATGCTGATGTGACATGGTAAATTGTATATTTATTATTTATAAACTATATGATAATTTTTTTTTGTATTTTTATCTCCTTTCTCTCTCTTCCTCTTCTTTGCCCCTCTCTTCCCACTCCCTTTCCAAACCGTGACCCCTTCATTTCCCTCTCTCTTCCGCCACTTCCGACTCCGATTCATCCTCTCTTATTTCTCTTCCACCTCTCGCCACCGTGAGCGGCGGCGCTATAAGGTTTTTAATTTCTTTGAGAATAGACGCGAAACAGGGGAATGAAAATTACGAGGAAGAGTATACGATGCCAACACGATGGGAGTGCCGGATCTCGGTGGCGCTAAAATGTCCACCGCAGCCGAAGAAGAAAAGCAGGAGTAATGAGAGAGGGGAAGGAGATGACCATTTGAGCCCCTGATCTTGAGGCTCTGTTTTATGTTCCTTCCAGAAGGGAAGCTTGTGTTCAGCTTTGATTTTTCTCTTTAATTTTGAGTTCTTTGTTGGAGTTCTTGAGGAATTTGGTAGTTTGGTTAGCTTGTTCTATTTGTTCTTTCCCTCTCTTCACTATCATCTTCTAACTCCACAATAAACAAGGTTTCTCTACGAGTAGAGGAAGAGAGGGGATAGAAGGGGTCACGGTCTCGACAAGAGGATGGAAGAGAGAGAAAAAAGGAGATGAATATGGAAAAGAATTTGTTTTATAATTTTAAGATAATAAATATATAATTTACCATGCCACATCAACATTCCGTTAGTGTAACTAACGGAAATTTAACTTCAGGGACCTTTTAGAACTATTTCTCAAAGGTTAGGGACCAAACTGTCACTTCTTGAAACACAGGGACCAAATAGAAACCTATCTTCAAACTGAGGGACTAAAAGTGTATTTTACCCTTGATCAAATTATGTCCCTCGAGCAGCCAAAATCTACCATAAAGAGTCTAAAATTTAGTTCCAAAAATAGAAAAAAGAAAACATATCATGTTTCCCTTTGTTACATGCATTTTCTTTTTTATTTCCAACATTCAAACCGGCTTATATGCACCTCAATGAATCTCATTGCAACAATTGTCTAACCTACAACTATTTTCTTTCGAAAACACATGATATTTAATATTATTCTAGATGGGTGACCACCATGATTTAAACCTAGGATCTCAGAAGCCACCTTCATTTGTGTCTCTTCAACCACTTAGCCAAACCAAGGTGGATTATTGAGTTGATTTTTGTTGCATCTTTCAACAAAGCTATTGAGTGGAGAATGACCTTTTTCTTTTTCTTTTTTTAATATCTCTGAGTATTCAAGCCAACTTATGCGCACCTCGACTATTTTTACAGGACAACTACCTAACCCTAATAAATTTGGTTGCCAAAGTAACTCAGGTAGGTGCCCATGGTTTGAACTCATTCTCTCTAAGCTCTTTTTACTAACTCGGTTCTTATTTTTAACACTAATTCACTCGAATAATTATTTGATAAAATATTTCTTTAGTTCTTAAAAGTAAAATCAAATGTAAGAGTAGTTCAATTCATCACCAAGGAATCTCCTGACTATTGAATAAGCTTCAATCAGTAATATTCCTTAAGCCCGACGTTTAGGAAGTTTAGGGAAAAAATATTAAGCATCAAACATCACCTTCCAAATAATAATTCTCATCATGTCAACTTGAATAAATTGTCTTAATGTAATAGCAAGGAGTATAACCGAGGTCTTCGCAATAAAGCTTTACCTAAGTTTAAGTATCAATGAACGTGCTAAATTAGGAAGCTTCAAGAATGCAAACAAAGGTCATCATCAACAATCCAGAGAAATTTTTAATGCTATATAAGATCAAGGTGGAAAGGAAGAAAAAAAGAATAGGAAAAGAGAGAGATAAGACCACCAAATCTCCAGACAACCTTCAAATGTTACACTTAAATACTCTTTTCACTTTCTACATCCTCATTATCTTTCCCTTCTATAACTGATACAGCATAAGCTTGAGCTTTACAGAGGCAGTGATTTCATAGATGGAAACAACGAAATCCTTCGACTTTATCATTGCCTCAGAAATTTAGACCTTTTATTTTATTTTCATGTCATTTTGCCAAAAACGTTGACTGAAATGAGGAACCAATCAACATATTTCAAATTAAACAGGAGGCCAACATAACATATGCAAGCTCACAAAATACAGAACCTATTATTAACAACATAGATATACATGCCAAATGAGTGTCGTGAGATCTAATATTCATTGAGAAACGAATAGTTACCGTTATTATCAATCAGCTTCCACCACAATAAGGACTTAATTGTAAACTTCAGCCTCTTCCAATATTCCTTTCCCTTCATTCAGTAAAGCCAAGCTCTCGACATAAGTATCTAAACAGAAGGAATCTTCAGCACCATAAATTCCAAGACCCTTCATAAGCTTGTTTTCTGGTTCGTACAACACTACTTCTCCTCTTTTAGATGCCATTAGCATCTCTCCATTCTCCCCAAGTCCCAACACCATTCCCAACTCCTGTGATGGATCAAGAATGATTAATCTAGTCCAAGACTCCGGCACGTTATATTTTTGCAGCACCCAAACAGAAGACACATATGTATCAAAACAATGCCAGCCACACACCATGATGGAAAGTGCTCCTCCTAACATAGCAACTTTCAAATCAGATGGTGAGTGATTAACCAGACACTCTGGCAAAGCTATTATACTGAAGCCCTCCTCAACTGTATCAAACCTCAAAATGAAACACCTATAACCTGTGCTATTTTCCCTGTAAGCAACCCAATGGACTGCCCCATTGACAAAAGCTTGCCTCCATTCTGATTGAACTATTTCACAGCGAGGAGCTTTGTTGCCAATTACTCTCCATGAACCTGTTCTAACCTCATATAACTCAACTTTAGGAGATCTTTTATAATTAAAAAGGGTCTTATCTTCGAAATATAACAATCTAACCACCTTATAATCGTTGGCACGAGAATCAAAGCCGAATCCAAGTGCATAATTGTCCGGGGCACCACAGATGGTGGTAATATCGCTGGTCCGAGGAAGAGCTACAACTCTTTGAATTGATGGATTCCACAAGAGAATGTCGAGACCTGACAAGCAAACCAATCCATTGCAAATACCCACTAACTTAAAATTCTCATTCCAATTGATGAACGGGAACTTCAATTCCAGGTATAGATCCAATGTCTGTGTATCGAAATGAAGCGAATAGCGCTCTTTCTTCGTGCTTCCGGTACCGTAACACCGCCTGAGAAGCAGGCATTTCTTGTCGAGAGTTGAAGTCCGGCTGAGGTGGGCGGCGATGAAAATTGGACTAGTGACGACAGATTGCCATGATTTTGAGACGCAAGAACAAAGTAGAAGGGTTTTGGGAGAAAGTTTCAGAAAGATGTTGAATAAAACTTCCTGTGGAAGACAGCCTGACATTGCAAAGGACCATCGAAGAAAGATTCTATGAAAAGACTTCTGTGATTGAGAAAAAAAAACCTGTAAATTTTTCGGAGGGGAATTCGAGTCGATTTTTGAGAAGATGAACCGGGACGCCGGTGGGAACGAAGAACGAGCGGCAAAACAGAGTTTTTTCTCTTTGGGGTGGGCAAAAGAACAGAGTAAAGGATATTCGGAAATCTGAACCGGCAAATTTGCAAGGGTAGTTTTGGGAAAAAGTTCTAAAATAATTTAGTTTTAAAAATAGATTACAAAAATAATGTTAATTTAAAAATAACTACAAATAAATGTAATTTAAATAAATAAATTCAAATCTAATTTAGGTTTTCAAACAAAAATAGATTGGGTCAAAATTAAAGTCAAAACTACCGTGCAATCGTGTATATTTGACGTAACGGGTGACTAGGCAGACATTGCACGCGACTTCAACCTTGTTTCTGTTTTATTTCTATTTCAATTTTTTATATTATTATTTTATTAATATTGCGAAATTTAATTAAGATGTGATTAAATTTTTTATTTTTTATTATTATATTTTAAATTTGGATTAAAATGTCATTTAAAGTCTAAAAGTTTAAATTAAAACAATTCGATGATTAAAATGTTATTTAGTTTTTGGTGCTTCATCTTCATATGCTCTATAAACTAACATTTAAATTTAATGTAAACTAAATCGATAAAAATTATTAAATTAATAAAATCATAAAAATCAAGGTAAGTTTTGTCAATTGTTTTTAAAAAATAATCATTTAAAAAAATCCTCATTCACAAGGTTTTTTTATAATAAAAATGGCTTTACTATTTCTTTGTTCTTCATTAAAAATTCATTAAAAAAACAACCGGTTTCCTTTGGAATCTTGATGATGCTACATCGCCAAATAGATGGCTTTAAAACAAAGAGATAATATCTTCGGAGGGGTGTTTTAGAAACTTATTTACATAAATGTCTAAATTTTTATAATTTTACACTTTTAGATTTCTGCTAGGATTTTAGTTTAATTCCAAATTTACCCCTACTGATTGCATGTTCATTTATTATAGTTTTTTGATTTTTTGAAATATAAAATAGTTATTTCCATAACTTAATATCACAATCATTTAATTAATGTGGACTCATGTTAATTTTCAATTCAAATTCCTTAATTCACTCCTCGAAATCGTTCAAAAAGATTGATTTTCTTTATTTACCAATATTATTAATTAAAAAAATATCAAAATCTCATCATCCCCATTTCTTCCGATTTCTGCTACTTGTAACATTTTTTTTCTTCCGATTCATGCATCTTTGTTCACTGCTACAGTGCTACGTTGCTTAATTCACCACAGTGCTTCTCTTTGTTAATATTTGATTGCTTCAATATTTCAGGTTGGTACAGTTGTCATACCCATATTTCAATACCCGTATTGGTCTGCACGCCTCTCACATTCTGCTGTTTGCACTTGTTAAAAACAAAAAAGAAGAAGTATGTTGTTTGCATGCCACTGTCATTCACAGTCTCTTATTGTGTTATTGACATCAATTTTTTCCACTGCCATTCAAGTCATAAGCAATTACATAGTTTTATGATTTCTTATGATTACAATTTATTATATATCTAGTTTTATGATTTGTTATGATTACTGCACTTCTTATTTTGTTTTTCCAAATGTGTATCTTTTTTTTTTGGTGTTGTTTATCCTTTAACAGAAGATAATTAAAGGGAGCATGTATTGATTTACGTCAATATTGAAGGAAAACACCGTTTATATATACATTGAAGGAAATATGGGTATGAATGAATTTTATTTTCTTGTTTTAAATTACAGTTTAGCTATTCATATATATGGGTATAAATTATGTTCATATTGTATGCACTTGACCATGTTAACGTTATTAAACTAATATATATCTACATAAAACATCTAAACTAATAAAGGCTCATTTCAGGGCAAACAATCCTAACTGAAAGCCAATATGAAATTCTATAAGACATGGTATAAAGTATAACATATTGAATATACAATATATCCGATATAACATAGACTGAACTTTGTGAGATATAAAATTTATCCGGATGTATTGATGTAAATCAGTAACGGTATATATCCACTAGATTCTTAACTTTAAATCACCATCAGTATATATCGAGATACATAAAACTTGAGATATAATATATATCCTACTCTAAACACTATGTATCCTCACATATACATTATTCAGAACCAACGAAATTAGAAAAATATACTTGTATAAACTCTAGCTAAAATTCTTCCAGTTAGCAAGAACAATGTAATGCTGAAAATCCTCTGTGATTACTAAAAAACCAAATACCTTTTCCATGGAAACTAGTCCGTATGCTCGGGTTATAATTCTTAAAATTTTGGTTACAATAAATGATAGATTCACTGGTATATATCAAGATACTTAAAATTAGAGATATATTATATATCCTACTCTAAACACTATATATATTATATATACTCAAATATACACTATTATAAATGATAGAACCAGATAGTAAGAGATTCTATCAAAAGTTGAAACCTAAATATAGCATAAACAATCAGAACTACATACCTCGATTTTGTCCAAAATTGAAAACCTAAATATAGCATAAACTAAGATATAATGGGAACTGACTGAAATGGTTATGCGACGAAGCCGCCAGAGACGAATGAACAGCGACGATGTTACCGTATAATGGTAACCAACGGAATGAGATGCGACGAAGGTCGACAGTGAAATGTTCTGTAAACAAAGGAGAAAAAGCCGCCGGAGACAGCGACGGGAATGATATGCGTCGGAGAAATGCGTCGAAGATTCTGTTCGGGAATGAGATGCTGCAGAGGAGAAGAAGCGGAACGGTGAAAGAAAATCGAGGGAGAAGAAGGAGGTTACGAAATTTTGGGGTTTTTAGGATTTTCAGTTTTGGAAGGTTGAACTAGCACGATTTTAAGGATTTAATATATTTTAATAATGATTTACCAATTTGATATTTTAATAATGATTTAATTTTGAGATTGATATATTAGTAATTTTTGTTATGAGTACTATCTAATTTGGGAATTATTTTAGACAAAAGTGTAAATTCTATACTTTTCCATCCTTTTACGTAATTAGGACTCCTAAATAGACCATCTATGTACTAATCCCTAAAACAAAACCCAGATTTTGGTTTGGGATTTAGAGTCCGTTTCTAACTCTGGGGTATGGATAATTAGAGTTTTTATTTTGTTTTATAATTATTTTGTTTTAAATTATTGCATTATAGGGAGATTTCCATCATGTTATAGGTAATGATCTATTTTCTAAATACGGAGAAAATTAAGATTATACAATTTAGTTTTCTTCTTACATTCTAGTTTTTTAAAATAAAATTAAAAAAAAAAAAGAACAAAGTGATATTGGTGAGCTTCCAAAATCAAAATAAAAATAAAAATAAAAAGAACAAATTCCAAATTCAAAATAAAGAAAACAAGAAAACAAACTTCACAGCCAAACAAATTCCAATTTCAAAATAAAGAGGAAAAAAAAGAACAAAAGAGTTGCAGCCTTCCGTTAGTGGCTCCACCTAGGGCCACGTCAAGGAGAAGTCGCAGTCAATGGCTGCAACTTTAGTGTAGTGGTGGGTAATGACTGCGATTTACGATGAAATCGCAACCTACGCCTATGACTTTGGTCAAATAACAGCCCAGCGATTTATCTATCCTATTTTTGTAATTACTTTGAAACCTACATTAATTTTGTCATTTATTTTTAAAAAATAATTATTTAAAGAAAAAAATTCATAGTTTTTGTTTTTGTTTGTTTTTTTTTTTATGAAAAGAAATTTTCAATGGTGGTTAACAATTGACGTGAGCAAAAATAAATATGTCAATATGAACGAAAATATGGTTAAGATTAAGAAGGTTTGTGCAATAGAATCAATCAAGGTCAAACTTGATCAAATTTGGTTGACTAAAAAGAGTTGAGTGTCGGAAAGAGCTTTGGTGTCACTTGGCAAGAAAGGACCTACACAAGAGAAGCAAATACTCCGACCGCAAGTCAATTTAAGTTCAACCTTAATATGGAGACCAAGCTAGAATGTTATACTTGATGTGTGAGTGAAGTGCTCTATTTATAGGTTGGTGAATTCAACAATGGATTCGACCAACAGTTAGGCATGTCGGGAGACATTTATCAAGTATGAACGGTCGTTCTTCCCTTAAATGATCTTCAGGGAAGACTTTCAGATGGTTTCAGGAGACTTTCTCAGTTGGTCCTTTCCCTGTTCTCTACACGACAAGACTATTTTTATCGTCCAACAAAGAATATGATAAAGTTATTAGATTTTTTTTAGTACAACATCTCGGGGAAATTTTCACATTTCTTAAATAATTTATAAATACTTAGGTCACATTTACTTATCTGCAATCGTAATGCAAATCAACCGTAATGAAAATCAATCGTAATGAAATCAATCGGAATCGTAATGTTATTCCATTGATGTTGTTTACCAGAAATTTTCTGAAATCGTAATTAGAAGTCATTTGATGTTGTTTACTAAAACTGTCTGGAATCGGAATCGGAATCAGATATATGACAATTACTAATATACAAATATATTATTGTATTAATCTTTTTTAAATTACAATAATAATACATTTTAATTTAATTTATTATTATATTATTGATAGTAAATATTTTTTATTATAACAATTTATCTAATATTAATACATAATGAATAATTAAAATAAAATAAAATTACATCAAATAAAATATTTTTTATCAGAACAACCAAACTTTAATATAACAGTTTTATTATTCTAATATTTAAAAGTAATAATATCTATTTAAAAAATTTATTAATATTAATAAATATTAATTTATCATATATATAATAAAATCACATCAACTAAATTGGAGTATAAATGAAGAAGACATTATAAAAGTATAAAAAAATCTAATTAAAAATTATATGGATCTAATCCATAGATGAGAAAGAAAGAATAAAAGTGATACATTAATTATAATATATATACAGGTCCACAGAATCAGGAATGAGAATGAGATTGAGATTGATGGGGTTGTAGGAGTGTAATGGGATTACACCTTTTTATGTAATAGGTTTACAAAGTTTGAGGTGAGTTCCACCATTTGATTACATTCTTACAATATGGTAAACACCATCAAAGGGAATCAAAATTTTCATTCATTGATTACGATTGCGGGTAAGTAAACGGGACCTTATTGTATTGGTATTAATAATATAAATGATAAGAAATCGTGTCTATATGTTTGGCATGAGTTGCATGACGAATTCTTTTTCTTAAGTCTTTTGTTTACAATATATTTTCTATCATATGTTGGGAATGATTAATTTGTTCTTAGACTTAGTCTTATAGCTATTTTTAAAGTTAATAAATTTAGAGTATGCTATTTTTAACTTTACTATTTTTTAAAACAACAAAAAATAGCATACTGTTTCTATATAAATAAAGTCTTGTTTTTGTTTATAAATATATAAAGAAAACTTTTCTCAGCACGTTTATCGATTCCATTCAGCCTCGCACGTCTGGATTCGAAGTTGTGTTAACCTTGGGAAGCAACCAGCAAGTATACGATATAGCACCAAGGTCGTGCCGAAATTGCTTTTCAAGGCAGTGGCTTCGTCCACGGCACAACAATCTTTTTATTTGATCTTAAAATTTTTCCAACAATTTGAAAGCAATTTCCTTCCATAGCTACGATCCAGAAAGTCACGTTCAAATCTCTAATCTCTATTCTGATGTGATCACTAGATCCAATCTCGAGATGAACATGAACCACATGAAATAGAGAAAGATAAGTTCTAACTTTCATATTTTTCAATCATATTATTTTACATTCCAACATTTTCATGTCATGAGGTCTTCCTAGTTCTGGAGGATTGGTGTTGGCGACTTATTGTATTAAACATTTCCAGATTTGCTGATGTTTGAAGGGTGTGGACCTGGTTGAGTAAAGCAAAAAGCCAACGCAGATCTGATTGATGCCCGAATGAAGATCGACCGATGAGATGGTGAGTGCGCGCTGTTCGTGCAGATCGGACTGATACATGCAGTTTGAAATGGTCATGATCGTGAAGATCAAACGACGCCGTGGGTTCAAGATGCAGCGCCTCCGACTGCAGATTTGTTTGTGAAGCCGTGGAGGGATACAATGTCGCCATGCGTTC
>NW_019104877.1:11912-22630 GCF_001995035.1 Momordica charantia | reverse complement strand
AAAGAAAAGAAAGGAAAAATGGGTACATGCGGCTGGGACACGGAAAAGAAAAATGGAAAGGAGAAGATGTGGGGAAAGGTTCTTCTCCAGAAGAGAGAGAAAGAGGAAAAAGAAAAAGAAAAAAAAACACAGAACAAGAAAAAAGAGAAAAGAATAATGATGGGCCGAAGAAAGAGAAAGAGAAAGAAAGGAAAAAATGGAAGAGGGAAAATAAAGTAGGTTATACAAGTCCATGTTATTTACACATGCTTTGCTTTGAAACAACCCGCAAACCTGACCAACGTACCATGATTCAGTGGTTTATATGTGTGAGTTTTTCTTTGCGATTTTATAATCTCCTCAGTATGACCCCTATTCTAATCACTACAATTATGGATGGAGACATCACCCGAATTTGACATATGGAAATCAAAACTTCATTAAACCACCTCCACCTCCTACACAAGACTCACTAATGTCTTTAGAAGATCTTGTTAAGAGTATTGATAACAATAATCTCTAAATTCAACGGGAAAGAAGAGATTTCATGCAAAGAATGGAAACAAATGCTCTTCTATTTCAAAAAGAAACAAAAGCAGAATGGCGGAGTTTGGAGAACTAAAATACTCAATTGGCTACCCCAATTAGTAAATTGGAAGATTCTGGAAAGGATAATCAGTTGGAGAATGTTAGCATGCTTACGCTGAGGAATGAAGAGGATATTCCTCCGGAAACAGTTAGAATGAGCATAATGAAGAACATGAGGAAATTTCTCCTAAAGAATGTGGGATAAAATTCAATCCTCCTCTATCTTTTTCATCTTACACTCCATTACCTCCCTTTCCCGGTAGGTTGACTAATTCAAAAGAAGAAAACGAGGAAAAAGAGAAAATAAAGGTAAGTGATAATTTATTAGCTATCTTGGAAATAAATCTACCGGAGAAATACGAAGGTCCAAAACAACCATCCATAGAAACAACCAATACAAAGATCAATGAAGATGAAAATGTTATCCCCTTAAAGTCTGATAGAGAGACTAAAAGATTTAATACTTTTGATATAATAAATGATAAACATTATCTCTATCAAAATAACATGAATGATCTAGTCGTGTAGGRTATTAATACAGATGAAAACATTGATCACGAGCAAGAGCGAGATGAAAAGTCTAGTCTAAACGAAATTGATGATGATATTGGTGTCAAAGGGTTGACAGAACCATTAAATACTGAAATTTCTGCCTCCATTAATAAAATGACACCTTTAATTGTATAGTAAGACTTTGGATGATTGAAATATTTATGCACACCGTCAAGCAAACTGACGTTAAATAGTTGCATTATTGGGAGGCAGCCCACATGTTTTCTTTATTTTATTTTTTTATTTATATTTTTGTCTTTCTATTTTCTTTCACTTGGTTTATTTGGTTTTTGTTTAGTTATTAAAAGAAGAAGTCCAACTTTAGAGCATGCTTACAATTTTCCCACCAGCAACATTATAAACTATTCGGTCCAAGTAGCTCTAAAATCAGGGAAGTTTCTCTTTTCCCTCTGTGAGGGATTTACATAGTTATACGTTGAGGACATCGTATAGTTTAGGTGTGGGGGAGATGTTTGTCATCTTTCAAAAACTTTTGCATATTTTTCATGCTTTAGATTTAGTATGTCTTAATTCATATACACAGTTTTCTCCTTTTGAAACCTTGATATTTTGATCAATATCCTTGAATGCTTTATATGTTAAGAATGCATCTTTGGTTTGAATTTTTTATGCATGAAAGTTGATGAGCATGATTAGTGTTTTTCTTTGAAAATTATATGATAGTATCTCATTGATTTTTTTGATTGAAAAATGCACTAGACTTGATATAATTTACACACCCAAGTGAGCTTTTTGAGCCTTTGAGCAACATATTACATCTTGCTCTATTTATTTTTCTTGATGAATGTGATCAAACTTAGCATGATTATTCTAGAACTTGCTTATGAATACATTTTGTGACCACATATTTGAAGTGATGGTTTAATATGACAAGGGCAATTTAGGCTTACCCAAATTTCAGACTTCTAAAAGGCCAACCTTTTTACATTTTCCTTTAGAAAGCCACATTTGAGCTTAATTTTTTAGTTTTTTCCCTCTTGCTCTGCACACAATACTTAAACCTTGGGCCTTTTTCATTTATTATCTTCAATATTTCTACCTTTGTCAAGACAACAATTAAAAAAAAAAACAATTATTATGGCAGGACGCTTCAATTATGAATTTTTA
This sequence comes from Momordica charantia, assembly GCF_001995035.1. The sequence continues at coordinate 20,383 of NW_019104877.1, read as the reverse complement.
GGATATTTTGTAAATAAAGAGATATAATCAAAGTAGGAAACATAATCTTAAATTGATTAGGAACTCTTTTAATTTGTTTTCTTTTAAAAATGACCTTCCCAATTAGTTAGGAATTTCTTATTAGAGATAATTCATCTTTAAAAGAGGATAAAGTTAATCTCTATAAGAAGTCTTATTGATCCATCATTCAAGTTCCAACGAAAAGCTCTCTTCTCCCAAATTCAAGTTCTCTCCCTCTACCATGAGTGGCTAGACTTTAATTCTTCCAACTCAAGGGTGATTCAAGTCCGATTGTAAGTTTGGGAGGCTCAAGTTAGATAGAGATTTCTTCTTTTTCAAGTATTTTTTGTTTCTTGTTTTTATTATTTATGAACAATTTATATTAATTAAATTGACGCCTTAATTTATATTAATTGTTCTACTGCTATCCATGAGTTTGTGATCCGTAATTGTCATGAATAGGTGAGTTCTCCACTATTTTCGGGCTGCTATTGAAATAAGTAGCAAGGGGTTGGCTTATGTGTGTGTATTTATGACTTTTCTATGTTTACATAGCTGACATAATAGATTCTAGGAAAACAAATGGATAAAATTAATTAAGTTGTAGCTATCTCAAATTAATTAATTTTGGTTTAGTAATTCTCATTATCCTTAATGCTATTCTTTGATTAATATGGAACACTATCGTACCCAGTTGATTAATTAATAAGATTTACTTTTGATGCTCGTTCTAAATTAATTAAATTAGGAGAATTAAAACTTACCACAGCTGTCCCGAGTAAGTAGACTAAGTTGTTGAATTAAGAAACCAATTTTGTGTAAAGCCTATGATCAAGATTACAATTGGATGAAAGTCACACCGGAAAAATTTGACTTTGTTTTCCTTTGTCTATTTAAATTTTAAAATTTAAATTCAAAACCCCCCATTTTTTAACTTTGAGAAATTAATTTCTTTGGTTTTCTTGGGATTCGACCTAGTCTCACTACTTCTACAAGTTAGATTTAGTAAAATCAGTAATTATTTTGAAGGGTCTCGACAACCCTCACCAATCTACTTATAATTAATGATGGGATTTTAAAAATCAGAGTATTTTAATAATTAAATAATGTTTAAAGAAATAAAAATATAAAAATATATTGAAACTAATAATTAGATGCATTCATAAATTTGTCATTACTAAATCAATCTCTATATTATTTATTCAAAATATTGACTTTTAAAATTTATGATTTATGATTTTTTTTACTTTTAATAATGTCCTAAATTTTAAAATTTTATAGCTTTATCTCTAATTATAATTAATAATAAAATTTGAAAAATTATAGGACTCTAATAGTTAAACATTGTTTGGGGAAAAAAGAATACATGATTTTTCATTTTTTTTTTACTTTTAAGAATTAAACCAATTTTAAAATAAAAGTTGAAATGCACATTGAAACTAATAATTTAAAATTAACCAAGAAAAGAATATGAAAAGTTCGAATATAAAATTTTTTGTCAATTTATTTCTAAAATTAGTTCTAAAATTTATGATTTTATATTTCATTATAAAACATTGTAACCTTTAAAAGTATAGTGAAGTTAATTATTACATAAAATTGAAATGACAAAAAAGGCAAAAGTCTGAATATAAAAATTTTGTCAATTTATTCCTAAAATTAATTCTAAAATTTATGATTTTCTCTTCGATTATAATTAATAATGAAATTTAAACAACTATAGTATTTTAATAGTAAAGTAATAAGATTGTATTTACTTACTAGGAATTAAAATGAAAATCAATCGGAATCAAATCGATTTGAATGAGAATGTCATTCCTTTGATTTTATTTACTATAAATTTTCTGGAATCAGAATTAGAATTCATTTGTTAAGATTGTCGGGAACCGGAATCGAAATCAGAATTGGAATAAGATATATAACAATTACTAATATGCACATTTCTTCTTTTTAGCTAATTACAAATACATTATCGTACTAATATTTTTATAATTAAAATGGTAATATATTTTAATTTATTTTATTACTATATTATTGATGTAAATATTTTTTATTATAACAATCTATTTAATATTAATAAATAATGAATAATTAAAATAAAATTTCATCAACTAAAATACTTTTTTTTTATTAGAACAATTATCATTTAATATAAAATATTCTTATTCTAATATTTGATATTAGTTAATAATAAAAAAGTAATACTAAAAAGTTAAATATAAATTCATAATATTTTAATAATAAAATCATATAAACTAATAAAAGTTGTATAACCATTTATTATAAGAAAAATTGTTAGTAGCATTGTAACGTCGAGAGAAGGAGTACATAGATGAACTAGTACTATATTTAAATGAGAATGATGCTGAGATCCTAGAAACATGGTTAAGACTGACTTAATTGATAGTCATTACTTATACTAATAATTCCAAGATACCCGGGAATGTAAGATACCCGAGAATCTTGAGATGTCTGAGTATCCTAGGATGCCCATACGGGAGGCATCTTACAGGTTTTGGATGCCATTTTGAAACACGGGTTTCCAAGATTCCCATATTGAGGGACATTCACTTTTTACATTTTTGCACCTCATTTTTTCTCCATATATTTTCTTTCATCAATTTTTTTTTTAATTTTTAATATTTTAACCTTCTTTATTTTAATATTTTAAATTTATAATTAAAATAAATTAACGTGCTCATGACTGATAAACAACTTTATGCTATTAAATATATTTGTACATTAGATTTACATGAAAAATAAATTGCAATTGAATTATATAATATCTCCATTTATTTTTAATACTTTGAAGGAATTACATTATTMATAATATTTATTATCATAAATATATAATTTTAAAGCAACATTTTTTTTACCACCAACATACCTATGGTATTTTTCCTCTTAAAAAAATATAATGTGATGATAGGATAAATAAATTTCGCCAATTATAGCATAAATTATATGATTGCCTTTTTGGAAAACTATTAAAGTTGAAAATGAAATATATATTAAGTTAAACTGAATTAATTTGTTCTACAAAATAGTATATAAAAAATTTTAAAAATTAAATTATTTCGAATAAATCTATTATATTAAATGAACTTGTAAATTATATAAATATTCGTAAGGGCATTTTTGGAACATTCTATAAATTTAACACATTCCCAAGAATAAATCCCGTAAAACAAACGTGACTATCCAAATATTCGAGAATATCCTTATAAATTTACCTACGAAACAAACATGGTTATCTGAAGATATTTGAAATCTAAAATTCTGGGCATCTGAAATTCTAGACATCTACATTCGCGAAAAACAAACGACTCCTTAGTGGAATCAATGATACTTCTAGTTGTGTCCATTATCAACATATCATCTACATATAAGCAAACATTGACACAATCTTGATCTATTATTTTAACGTAGACACATTTTTGTCACTCTCATTTATCTTAAATCCATTGGATAACATAGTGTAATTAAGCTTCCCAAGTCATTGTTTAGGTGTTTATTTCAACCCAAAAGAGATTTGACAAGTTTACAAAATTTGTTTTGAAAGTCAATGGGGCTTCAAAATGTAGTAACTAATACGCTGCTATTCAAGTTTCGACATCAACAAAATATCGTTCGAAAACTCATGGTTGCTGAAAAAGTGAAATAAAATATTGCAAAAATTAATGGATTGTCGAGAAATAAAATTAAGCCACTAGAAAAATTAATGGGTCGCCAGAAAAGGATGGGTCATTGGAAACTAAAAAGTTGCCCCAAAAATAGTGAAATAAAATGGCCGGAAAAATTGGAGATTGAAGGAAAACGCTGCCGGAGTGATTGAAAAATAGATTGTTTCAGAGAAAATGGGGATGGAGAATTCGTGAGCTATCAGTGCATCTTGAAAACAAATTTTGGGGTAATTAAAATCCAATAATGAAATTTAATATACTTTCTATGTTTGTTGAATATTTTATTAAAATATAACCATTTAATAATAATTACAAAAGTTACATTAAATGACAATTAATTCATTTATAAAATAATATATTTCAATAACATTAAATAAATATAATAAGATGGTATTAATTGAGGATAATTTGTACAAAAAAAAATCTTAATTCAAATCTCAAAATCTATATTTATAAATATTAAAAATAATTAACATTGGTAAAATATCATGTATTAAGTGAGCCATTAGGGATCATTCCTAAAGAAGAAACGAGAAACTAAAAATAAAAACAAAAACAAAAAATAAGAAATAAGAAATAGAAAGTTGGGTAGCTACTTAGCTATCACTAGTAGAAAGTTGGCCTTCAATGACAGTTAAATTCTGTCATTAACATAATTCATGACAATTATCTAATTGTCATCTATTAAGGCATCAAGAAAGAGGAGAAGATGACAAATTTGAAAAATTGTCATTAATGAATTTACAACTACAGTTATACTTTGTCATAAATAGATTTTCCATCACAATTAATAAATGTCACAGAAAGTCATTTAATTACAATTTATAAGTGTCACTAAAACAATCAAATATTTTTGTCATCCTGTCAATAAATACCTAAAGACGACAGTTTATAAATTGTCATGAACTAGTATTTAACGACAGTTAAAGATTGACATGAATTTTTTTTTAACGATTATTTATAACTGTCATGAAAACTTTTATAGTGATAGTTTTAATAGTCAATATTGCTAGTTTTAACTATCACGAAAAATTGTATAATGACAACTTAAAAGTGTCATGCAACATTAAATAATGACATTCGATATATGTCATGTAAAGGTTTACAACGAAAATTTAAAACTATCATAATATACTTAATAATGTCAACATTTAATTGTCAAGAAACGGTTTTGAATTTTTTTTTGTCACGAAACCAATTTTTTTGACATTTATAAATATAACTTTTCATATAAACTTGTTTTGAAATGTTTTTAAAAATCGCTTTCCATAGTTGTACCTGTACATATCAATTGTGACGTATTTTACATACAGAAACATATATATCCATTAGTACACCAACCCACCTACAAATATAAAGTGTATACATATGGTAAATTATATATACATCAACGAAGGTTTTTCATGTCCATCAACCCTGTACATAAACAAACTATACCAAGTAACTGCTTACCCAACAAAAAATGGCCCAACAGCCATCTTTTAAATATTCCAAGTAGCTACCCACCATGGTTCTCCAGGCTCTTCTTGGAAGACCTAAGCAATGGACAAAAACGTCAAATATTTCACAATAGAATATGCAAAAGGCCAAACTACAACAAATGTAGCTAACATATTACTATTATATGTTGTTAGAGTTCATACCGAGTAAACGTGAAAGGTCAAACTACAAAATGTAGCTAACATATTACAGAAACTCTCGGCCCTGCTTCCTTCAACCCTCGCTCCCACATGCTGAACAACATATTCAAAACAAACAATTAAGAAAACACGAATCTAACTTCAGCAAATATACACAAAAGTGGATAACCTAAACTTTCAAATATTTTACACTGAGTTTACTTCCTTTTTCTACTCATTGTAAAGGTTAACATAGTAGAAAAGAAAATTATATTTCAGACCTTTGAGTAAACTTCATGAAAAAACAACAAACACATTTTGAGGTATTTTCCACACTGTCAACAAACACATTTTCGAAAATCATAAGCTTGTCTACAATTGATAAGAATGGGACACTTATCTATAAGAAACTACACATAGACACAAATTTTTGGATATCATAGATACAAATTTTTTGTTCAATCCATAAAGAATCTACATTCATTTTAGGTCATCCACTATGTAATCAGTTTTAACAATTACAAAATATAAACAGAGGACCAGCAAACTTTATTTTTGGAATCAACACACTTTCATAGCCTTTATGTAGTGCCAGAGAGCTAACAATCACAATACGCACCTAAGATCTTTTTCTTCCCTTCAAATCACTCACACAAAACCCTTCTTTCACAAAAACAAAGACGCAAAAAGACAATATCAAACGGTTTTTGAAATTCTCAAAATACTAAAGACTTTACCCAAATAAAACTGATCTAAACCTTAATTGACTATCTTTGCTGCAGGATAGCCAGAAAATTATCCAACTAGACTTTCAACTATATGCATGACACAAATAAAAACAATAAGTCTTAATTGGCTATCTTTGCTGTAGGATAGCCACACAATTATTCAACTAAACTTTAAACCACACAATTATCCAACGAGACATTATACTATATGCATGACACATATAATCACTAAGTCTTAATTGGCTACTTGCACAATCTTACATAAGCAAGTCAAGCCTAAAATCAAGGCACAATATTCACAAAAGAGACCACAGAAGCAGCCAGAACGGGAGAGAACGACAACCAGAAACAAGATATGAACACACAAATCTAAACAACATAGCTTTAACAAACACAAACGGAAACGAAAATTGGCTATCTTTGCTGTAGGATAGCCAACAAATTATCCAACTAGACTTTATACTATATGTACGACACATATAAAAACTAAGTCTTAATTGGCTATCTTTGCTGCAGGATAGCCACACAATTATCCAACTAGATTTTAAATTATATGCATGACACAAATATAAACATTAAGTCTTAATTGGCTATCTTTGCTGTAGGATAGCCACACAATTATTCAACTAAACTTTAAACCATACAATTATCCAACTAGACTTTATACTATATGCATGACAAATAAAAATGTTAAGACTTGAGAATTCATACTTCAACAATTTGTAAGCAAATCAAAATTTTCACCAACCTAGCAACGAAGTTAATTGATTTTAATATAGTTGGAAGACTAATTCCATAAAACTTCGAGGTGAGGTGGCTATCTCATTTTACCTCAGGGGCTAGTGCGACTTGTTTATATTCTTCACCTTTGTAGTTCTATTCACCTACATAAAAGTATTCGAGAGTAAGTCTACGCATTATTTGAGTATGAAATTAACATATTTCATCTAAAAGGGAGCATAATTCCTACATTTGATAAATATAAAGATGAGGATATGGGTAAATAGGCCATGTTACTGGGTAGTTGACATGTAAAACTACAAAGGAGGCGTTGTTGGTACAAAAAAGTATGCCCTTCTTAGGTGTCTATTATTTGTGATGGGTACACCATGCATGTTCAATAAGCACAAAAACTAGATCTATATCTAGCCTTAGCCAAGTGGCAAGTCCTCGTCATTGATACAAAATTAATTCATTTTTTTTACTATTCACAACTGTCATGAAAGGCCATTTTTCTACTAGAATTTCTTCTTTAAAAGGAAATATATCCACAAAGAATTCAGCTTCAATAGATTCCATAATAGTATTATCATTAATATCATATATTTCTGATTTAACTTCTAGGAATCTATAAGCAGCATTATTCATTGCATAACCTATAAGGACACAATCAATTGTCTTAGGTCTAAGTTTTGTCCTTTTTGGTAAAGGAACTTGTACCTTTGTCAAACATCCCACACTTTTAGTAGTTTAGATGAGAGAAACTTCCTTTTCCACACTTCATAAGGCGACTTATTAGTCTTCTTATGTGGAATTGTATTTAAGATAAAGTTTGTTGTAAGAAAAGCTTGCCCCCGCAAATTATGGGGTAAACATGTACATTTAACATTCAATTTACCGTGTCCTTCAAAAGTTTGGTTCTTTCTTTCAGCTACATCATTTTGTTGTGGTGTATAAGGTGTTGTAGTTTGATGAATTATACCATTAACTTCACAAAATTCAAAAAGTGATAAATTGTACATAGGTAATATTGATTAAGAGTATTCTGCGTTTTAATGTGCAAAAGAAAGTGAATTTTGAATGAATTGAGAAATTTAATTACATGACAATTTCTTTTTTACTCCATTTATCTTTTTTGTTTCTTTTTGTGTTAAAGTTACAAAGTTACACATTTGTAACTTTGTATGTGTTAAAGTTACGTTATGTTACATATGTGTTAAAGTTACTAGTGAGAGGTAATATATTTGGATAACTATCACTACAAGAATTAAATGCTTTGCCGACTTTTTTCTCTCCGACGTATAAATAGTCGTCGGGCAAAGACCTCTTACCCGACGAAAGGTAAAATAGTCGGTAGTATTACCGACGATTTGTAAAAATAGTTGGGAAAGATCTAATTTTCCCCACGGTATATATAAATCGTCTGGAGATGTAGATCTTATCCCGACTATTTTAAGAAAATGTCGGGAGATATTGTTTTTTTATTTCTTTAGATAATATAACACCAGACTATTTTAAAATATGGTCGAGAAAGATTGTTATTCCCGACGGTTTTAAATTATAGTCGGGGTAAGTTGAATTATTTTGGTAAAGCACCGTGTATATTGTTTTTCAATTGTTTTACATGTCCAGACTATTCTAAAAATAGTCGGCAATTATTAATATGTTCGACGGTTTTTAATAATGGTCTGTAGAAGTTTACTTTATGCAACTATTTCAAT
>NW_019104877.1:0-10577 GCF_001995035.1 Momordica charantia | reverse complement strand
TTCAATTATTTTATCTTTTAATGTATCAATTTATTTCAATTACATCCTTGATGTGAAATTTCAAGTGAATTGAAAAATAAGATGGTTGTTCTCAAGTTTACCTTTGATGTGTCAAAAAAAAAAGAAAAAAGTAAAACATGAATCTCCCAAACTTTTAAAACTTACTTAACTACCAAAAACTTATCTCCCTTCTTCTATCAATCAAACTCTCACCTCCCATTTCTCTCTTTTACTCTCTCGATCTCTCAAAATCACTGCCCTTCACAAGTATTTCGAACTTAAACGCAAGTGTTTCGAACTTAATCACAGGTGTTTCGAATTTAAACGCAGGTTTCGAACTTATCTCCCTCCTTCAATCAATCAAACTCTTTTACAAGTGTTTCGAACTTAATCGCAAGTCATTTTGAAACGTTTAGTTGGAAAATAAATAGAGATTGGATTAAGCTAAGAGATAGGTTTTCAAGAGACTATGTAAAAGGAGCTTCACAATTTATGGAAGTCGCCAAACGTCATGCTAACGAGTTGGGAAAGACGAGATGTCCATGCAAAAAATGTCAGAATGTAATGTGGCATCTATTGGACGTAGTGGAACAACACTTATTCACGAATGGGATATCTCCTAACTACAGTCCGTGGGTACATCACGGAGAACCACCTAACTATGACCAATATGTAACAGACACTCGTCCGTCCCAAGAGAACATAAGTAGAGAGTGTAATGTTACCAGAGAACAAGATGAGATGTCTGAGTTTCTAAATGATTTGAGAGGTCCGATGGTAGAAGATGATGAAGATGAAGAAGACTTTGCCTCTGGGATGCCGACACAAGGTTTTGAAAGGGACAATTCGAACGAGTTTGAGGACTTGATGAAGGAAGCAACTAAAGAATTGTACCCTGGTTGTACAAAAATAAACTCGTTAAATTTTTTGATTAAGTTGATGCACATCAAGGTGCTAAATAAGTGGAGTAATAAATCATTTGATATGTTACTCGAATTATTGAAGGTAGCATTTCCAGACAGTACGAACATATCTAGTTCATTCTATGAAGCGAAAAGGAAACTGCGTGTGTTAGGATTAGGATACGAGTCCATCCACGCTTGCAAGTAGGATTGTGTATTGTTTTGGAAAGAATTTGCAAACTTCGAAGTGTGTCCAAAATGTGGTGAGTCACGGTACAAAGATACTGGTGATAGTAGTAAAAAGATCCCTCATAAGATATTGCGCCATTTCCCATTGATACCCAGGTTGAAGCGATTGTACTCATCGAAACATACAGCATCTGAAATGAGATGGCATAAGGAAAAGCGGGTTGATACAGAGGGTGTGCTACGACATCCAGCTGATGCTGCTGGGTGGAAGCATTTGGATACTGAATTCCCTCATTTTGCATCAGATCTTAGAAACGTTCGACTAGCTCTAGCTTCGGATGGATTCAACCCATCAAGTAACATGAACCATTCGTATAGTATGTGGTCGGTTATACTTGTACCGTATAATTTGCCACCCTGGAAATGCATGAAAGAACCATATTTTTTTATGTCCTTGCTCATACCCGGACCTAAGTCGCCTGGAAAAGATATTGATGTATATTTGCAACCGTTGATTGAGGAGCTGAAGGAGTTATGGACCAATGGTGTGCGCACGTATGATTGTTTCAGTGGAGAATATTTTAAAATGCATGCAGCTTTGCTATGGACCATTAATGACTTTCCTGCATATGGCGATTTGTCTGGATGGAGTACCAAAGGCTATCAAGCATGTCCTATTTGTAAAGAAGATACATCATCGTTTAGAATACGTGGTAAAATATCATTCATGGGTCATCGCTGTTATCTTCCAGAAATGCATAGTTGGCGTAGGAGTAAATGTCATGATGGAAAGATTGAACGTAGGCTTCCTCCAGCCATAATGGATGGAGATGAGATTCTTCATGAAGTGACCTATTTGAAATTTCCCCCATTTGGTAAGCATCCATCAAATGCTAAAAAGAAGCGAAAGCGTGATTCTAGGACAAAAAGGAGTATATTTTTTGAACTTCCTTATTGGTCGAAACTCTTGTTAAGGCATAAGGTTGATGTGATGCACATTGAGAAAAATGTGTGTGATAGCTTAGTCGGCACTTTGTTGAGTATTGAAGGTAAATCTAAGGATACATCAAACGCTCGTTTGGATTTACAAGATTTAAAAATACGCAAAGAGTTACACTTACAGAAACAAGGTAATAAGTATCTGAAACCTCAAGCTACATACACTCTTACAAGAAGGGATCAGATAGAATTTTGTAAGTTCCTTAAATCTATCAAATTTCCTGATGGATTTGTTTCAAATATATCTCGATGTGTTAGCGTTGAAGATGGTAGAATATGGGGATTGAAAACTCATGATTGTCATGTGTTACTCCAACGAATTCTTCCTATCGGTATTCGAGCATACGTACAAAAAAATGTGAGTACATCTATTGTTGAACTATGTAAATTCTTTCGTGATTTATGCGTGAAGATAATATCCACCAGTGATTTAGATCGTTTAGAAGCTGATATAGTACTCATACTTTGTAAGTTGGAGAAGGTATTTCCCCCAGCATTTTTTGACGTCATGGTACACCTTGCTGTTCATTTACCTTACGAAGCAAAAGTAGTTGGTCCTGTTAGTTACAGTTGGATGTATCCTATCGAGAGAAGCTTGTGGACTTTGAAACAATACGTTACAAACAAGGCTCGTCCAGAGGGTTCAATAGCAAAAGCCTTTGTCATGAATGAAGCGTTGACTTTCTGTTCATTGTATTTAACAGGCATTGAGACTATGATATATTATCTGATAATGAGATTTGTGGGAAGTTTGACATATTTAGACAGAGCGCACGACCATTAGGGTGCCCAACATTGCGTAGACTGTTTGATGATGAGAAAAGAATAGTTCACTGGTATGTACTGAACAATTGCGCAGAAATAGAGTCTTATCGCAGGTACATTTCCATTGCATTTATTAATGAAGCATGCATACTCCATAATGTATTGAATTTATGTTTTGCTTCTAACAAAAGGCAACATTTGAGAATGCTTCGACCTTGGGCGGTAAGCGCGACCGACTTATATAGAAATCACCAATTACAGTTTTCCGATTGGTTTAAATCTCAAGTAAGTGTGCTTTTTTAGCGTCCCAAAGTTCATACTACATTATGTGTAAACAATAATTACCAAAAATGTTTATTACATGAGTAGGTTTTAGAACTACGAAAAGATGGAAATATATCTGATGATCACTACTCTTTAGCTATGGGACCGGCTTCTCACGCACCCAGTTATAGTGGTTGCATTGTGAATCGTACACGTTTTCACAATACTGAGCGGGATACGCGTCGAGTAACACAAAATAGTGGAGTCATGGTGTCAGGAGATACTGAAGGAGATGATAAGAATTTCTACGGTGTCTTGAGCGAGGTTTTAGACTTGGACTTGTCATGACATTTAAATGTAACTGGTTCGACACGGATGTGAAAAAAAAAACGATCAGTAGTAGATTTAGGATTTAGAACGATCGATACGTCTCACTACTGGTATGTGGATGACCCATTTATCCTTGCTAGTCAGGCCCAACAGGTTTTCTACTTATACAATCCTAAATTGGGAAAAAATTGGAAGGTAGTGCAGATAGTTCAAAATAAACATTTATGGGACGTCCCAGAACTAGATGATGTGGATAATGATGAAGTTAATCTGTTAGAGATAGAAAGTGGTATTACCATCGATCAAACTATTGCAGATAGTTCTTACTATAGAGATGACGTTACTCCAACTGTTGTTGATCTACAAATCATTGAAGAAAGAGTTAACACGGGTCCACCATTGAACATAGACGATAGTTTTATAAATGACGAAGAGCAGAATGTTGAAGTATCTCATTCTAAAAGTTCAGAGACTTTAGAATCAAATGAATTTGAAAGTGATTAAGTATGTAATTTTACTGCATACCTACTTTTGCAATGTGTTCATGTTGATAATGTTTGTAATTAAAGCTTCATTATTTATTGTTTTATTTGACAATGTTTTGAATAATTTTTTTAGGTATGGCTCGAAACACACAAGGGGAGGTCGACGATATATTCGAGGAAGGGCAACGGGAGGAAGCTTTGGGAGACGACTCCGAAGACATCCCTTCCAGTTAGTATAGTTAAAAGTTTTTTTTTTGTTAAGATTTCAATAATACTTGATAAAATGTGTAATGATTTAAGGTAGTGCTACTCAGTCTCGTAAGGGACGGGGAGTAACTCGGTGTGTACAATTGGACAAGGAGGTGGGAAAAGATGGGCCTGTCTCTATTGTAATGGACGAGTTCTCATAGAAGCCAATATGCAAGAATGCCACACGCATGTCAAATGCCATAGGATCCATTGTTCGAGAGAATTTCGACCCAGCACTGTACTCCCGTTGGTTGGACGTATCGATGGAAGTTAGGGATGCAGCAAAACAACGCATAGTGGTAAGTTATTTATTTTCATATATTTAAATACAATGACATGAAATTACATCCCACTCATTTATTGCTGCAGAATTTGTTCAAGGTGAACATGTTGAAGGGATGTGAATCCCGGAGCGGAAGCGGACTTTCGTTGCTGTTTTTCGGGATACAAAATCGAATTTTACAGAGAAAAATACAGAGAAAACATTACCTTTGAAGAACGTTTCTTCAACTAGTTTTCCTCGAACACCACCACTATTTCTTCCTCGCTATCCTCTTGGGTCTCGGGATCGTGCTGGTGGGAGCAAAAATTTGGAACGAGACGGAGAGATTGAGATTCTTGAGAGAGATCTGTGGGAGTTCCTTTTCTGTTCTGTTCTCTTCTTCTTTCGTTTTGCAGAACTGCAAAGGAAGAAGAACAAAAAACAGTACCCCACGTCACTTAAGCCCACTCCCCTGCAATTTTGCAGGGGAGTTAATTATTAATTTATATATTACTTAATAATAATAATTAATATATATATAATAATTAATATTATATATTAATTTATTAATTAATAATTATTAATCCAATTAATAATTAATTAATAAATATATATATATATATCAAATAAATAATTAACACTTAATTATTTATTATAAAATTAGAATCATATTCTAAAACATTTCTCTCGCATAACCTGTAATGTACATCTTATGCACATTATTTTTAACCTATAGTTTTAATATGAATGATATTCATTTTAATTTTATTTGAATCTCATTCAAATAATTTCTCTCATAATATATAGTTTTTAATTTATAATTAACTATATATTATAATGTATCAATATACATATAATCTCTTAAGTAATTTGAACAATTCAAATTCTTTCAAAAACTTGATCCTCGTTTTACCCGTTATGAGCTAGCAAGGGGACCTAATGGACCTACAGATCCGAAGTTTCAACGACGCAAGATTAATCAATCAAACTCATTGACCGAGTTAATCTAGATTCGTTAACTACGGGTCATTCCACTAAAGACCCGCAGTTGCACTTTTCTCACTGCAGAATGTTTTCGTGTCCATGGATATACGACCATTAATGACGAGTCAATCCTTCACGAGTGTTCGTAACTCAAGTTGGGTCAAATTACCGTTTTACCCCTGAGTTATATCTTACTCCTTAAACACCACTGCTCCTCTAATGAACAACCCGGTTATGGTCCAACCAATAACAGGAAGTCCCTTTCGGCCAATGAGAGGTGGGGCCCCTTGTTCAAGTCCCGGAGTCAGCATTTAAGAGAACACTCATCTACTCCCCTAAAGTCGGGGAGGAGTGAATTTCATCTTGTGAAGTTATGTTCCCAGCTCCCCACTCAGTCTCGTCCCCAAAATGATAGGAATGTTGAGTCGGCGACTCGGGCCACTCTCACCCATACAGATCAAAGGACGAGCCCTCATGGGCAGGAGTCCATAACTCACTCAAGATTGATAATGAGTTGTCTGGTCATCCTAAGAAATAGCAACCTATTAGTTAACGGTGTTACATCTAAAGATTGCCTATTTCGCGGTCTGGTCTTATACAAACTCATTGTACAGGATACCCCCACTCGCATGTCTCCACACGAACGACCTGGATCGAGTCGTCTGTAACCTTTACAGAGTGGTCTGTATCCATAGTGTTGCCAGGATAAGGTACCCAACCTTATCCATATACTATAGACCCTTTAGGTTATTCACGGGATATTATCCATTCATATATCAGGGGTATATCAAATATATACCTCGTATATCAACTATATACCCAGTATATATACTGTCCCGATTACATAAAAAATAACCTTGGATGTTTAATTTATTGGATTTTGGACAATGCAAAGCTATGATTCAACAACAAATTTATTGAATAAAAACTTTATTAAATAGACATTTGTTTTTACAAAATACAAACTACGAGTTTAGGGCAACACACCCAACACATGTCAGAGGCGACAATAAGGAAGTATGTACACACAATACTACGAACAACATTTAAGAAGTTTAGGGCAGAATTGCATGCCCACTACAAAGAAAATGGACCTCCCAATGTAGCTCGGGAGAAACCTCATGCTAGAATCACGAAGTTGTAGGATTGGCACAAGTTGTGCGACAGATGGGAGACTCCCGATTGGAAGATGTGTAAATCTATCTCCTACCTTACACCATTGTGAGATACGATGCTAATCTCATGTTGCTAACTTCAATTAGGAAAAATCAGGAAAAGCCAAGAGAAGTAGAGCGAAGTTACCATACAACCATCGGGCTGGGTCAAAATCTTTCGGTCGCCTGCAACACGAATTGGTTTGTATATATAGTTCATAATTACACGTACCATTATGCACTGTGTAAATTGAAATGTGCAATTAATGTCAAATGTAGAAAGAACGGAGGGGTGTCGAGATCGGCCTCATAGAAATTTTTAAAGAGACCAGGTATCATCCAGACAAAGGGTGGGTCTCTAGAGGGGAATCGACATATGTAAAGGTTAAGTCATCGTATTCGTTATGGGAGTACATGATATTAAAATAGTATGTTACATGTAACTCACCTTTCGTTTGCAGGACGAATGGATGGCCATGAAGAACGCACCTGTACCCGAAGGTGCAGACTCACCCACAGACAAAGATTGTTGTCTCGCGGTTTTTGGTTCTCAATCTGGATTCGTTGCGAATATGGGGTTATGCCCACCGCCATTAGCACGCGGTGGACGAAGCTCGTCGCAACTGGACGAATTGAGGGAGACTAGAGACCAGTTGAGGCAAACAAACGAATAGCTGAAAGAGACAAACGAAGAGTTGAAAGAGTCAAAAGAGGAGCTGAGGCAAACAAAAGAAGAGTTGAGAGAGACGAGAGATCGACAAAATGTCTCAGATGAACGATGAACAAGAATGAAGAAATTCTAAATAAAATGCAAAAGCATGAAGCAGAAATGCGTAACGAGTTGAACATCTTCAGGCGTGAAATGGCACAAATCATGAGTCAACAAAGCTTAGAACTCGATTCGCCGTTTGGATAGGTATGAATCACATCCGTAAGTAGTCCTTTGAACATGTATATGTAGTTTTGCTCATGAAAATGAAGAGAGAGACATTGGGGAAGAAGAGAGTCATGGGAGGAAGAAAAACCATGTAGTCAGGGGTCAGTTGATGGAGATTTATAATTTTGAAGGGCGAATGGTTAAGAACTTGTGGGGCTTTTGATTGCAAAGTTGATCGATCTACCTAACTGTTACTGTTTGATGGCAAAGTTGAAGAATGTACTGCACCAAGTGCGTAATGATTGATTGTTTTAATTGTTGATTTCCTGAGTCACACTTGCTCATTGGAAATCTTCCATTGATTTTGCTCCTTTTAAGTTGAACAACCTAGTTCTTCTACTTGACTGGTTGCTTGTCGCTTTCCAGTGATAGCCTAGGGGGAATTTGTATGGAAAAGTTCATGAGTTGGGAGAAAACAGTTCTCATTTCAGTTTGATTTTTAAAAGAGGTCGGATGTTTTTGCCTGGATAGTGTCAACAGCATGAAAATCCTAGGTTGTAGAGGAGTGTTGGTAATTAATGGTTTAGTGCTTGATGGTTGGTTGGGGAACTTAGCTGGCTAGATATGAATGCACTGCAACTCTGTTTTCTATTCCAATTTATATCTAGTTTGGATTTTCTCGAACTGGGTTTAGTCAAAAGGTTGGATCTTTTGATCTATAGATTGGCCTGACCTGTGTTTTGAACTAAAACATATCTTTATTGTGAGTTGGTGAGTTGAGGATGGATACTTATTTTGATCAGTAATGGATTCGTTCTTTACTGTGATTTGTTTCTTTATGGAACTTGCAATGTGATGGAGTTTGCTTTGATTGAATTTATGCTTGATTTGTCTTGTAAATGATAATGGTAGTATTGAATAGATTGAGTTTAGTTTTAAGGAATTGCACAACTCCAACATTTTGTAGAAAAGGAGTCATTGCATACAGGTTGATTGAATTGCACAACATAGGGTTGCTAAAATAGGAATTGCACAACTCCAACATTTTCATTGAATTGAGTTTAGTTATGTTGTTTTTAGATTCAAGACTCCATTTCTTTACTTAAGTAGTCCTTTGATTGAATTTATGCTTCGTTTGAGAAATGTTTTGACTTCTCATTGTTTGTTTCCTATTATGAAAAGAGAGGAATTTTTTGTGTTTGATATCTCTTTAAGATTCTTTGTATTGTATTAAAGACTTGTGATAGAATCAAATTTTACTTTTCATTCTTTACCTAGTTCGAATTACTAAACATTCATAATGGTTTTGTTTTGTTTTTTCAGGTACTTTTGGGAGTTACTATTCTGCAAGGCTTCACGTGTTAGAAGATTAGATAGGTGAAACTTTTTTGGATAGGTGCAACTTTTGTAGACGGGTGCAACTTTTGTAGAGATGAAGTTTTTGCGTACAGGTGCAACTTTTGTGGATAGGTGCAACTCTTGTAGAAATACAGTATTTGCATACCGGTGCAACTTTTGTTGTGATGTAATATTTTATTATTATATCCTCAACGATTGTAACGTACATAAATTAGGGATACAAATTTTGTAACATACATCCTGAACTCATATTAATTGATATTTTGATAATGTGAATTTAAATATCATAAATTAGGTTTCTAAAATAGGGATACAATTCAAATTAGGATTGAAAAAGAAAACTCTCGACGTTTTTCAAAAAATGTGGGGAAAAAGTCAACTTTTCCCGACGTTTTGTACTCCGTCCGGAAAAGTTGACTTTTCCTAACGTTTTGTACCCCGTCGGGAAAAATCAACTTTTCCCGACTTTTTGTACTTCGTCGGGAAAAGTCATTTTTTCTCGACTATCGTATTTCGTCGGAAAAGGTCAATTTTTCCCTACGTTTTGTCATAAGCGTCGGGAGTTACCTCTCCCGACGCGCCTCTCCCGACTCTATTGCCGACACAAAAAATTCGTCGGTGTTTATGCAAGGATATGCACAACAGTGTATTTCAGATTGCAGCTCGAACTCGGCCTCCGGACCGATCTGAATACTTGGGCGGACCTGCACAAAAAGGTGAGCACTCCGACGATCAAGTCAGTATAGGTCGGATTCCCAGTTTAGTTCGAGGTCAGAAAATCATCGTACCTGATCGTGGAGTGAGGTCCTCTACTTATGGGTGGTAGTCCCGCTAATCTCGCGACGGTTACACCCGGTAATCTCGAGACCGACGGTTACACCCGATAATCACGCCGGTGACAGTAGCTCACCTCGGCCCCCACCGAGCTTCCCGGTAGAACGGACCTCGGCCAGGTTCACCTCGGACCTCATACTTAGCATCTGTCAACGCTGGTGGTGGTGATCTCGGCGGCCCGAGCTGGGCATGACTCATGAGTCATCTTGGAGCACCAATAGGGGTCCTCCACGTGTCCAGGGTATTCTCTTCCCCAAACATTGRCCCYCTCTCTGTCTGGTCCGATCTCGACCTGGCAGAGAAGTTCATTCGACTTGCTTTGGACGCGTGRMGACTTCCTATTCGTGGGAAAATATAACYGCTGCGGTGGATTTATCGTCGGAATATTCAAATATTCCGACGCTTCGGATCTTCGGGAGGATCCTAGCCGCTCGTTGATTACACGTGTACGGTGGGGAAATTTTTCCGACGAGCTATAAATACCCCCAATCCTTCAGGTCATACCTTACGTTTCCTGAATTCTTGGAGTTCGATCTGAAGGCAGCTCGAACCCTTGGTAGGTCGGTCTCTTCCCTCACTTTCTCTTTCGAACGTAGTTGCCATGTCGTCCTCTTTTAGCAGCAACTTAGGATCCGATGAGGATTTAGCTCGTAGGTTAGAGTCCGAGCTCGAGGAGATATAAAACTTTAGGTTCTCCGATGACGGGGAGGATAGTGATGCCTCCACCTCGGGTCAGAGTTTGGAATACCCTTCTAGGATACTTGAGCACTACCTCGGATCCCTTCGTAGGGGGTTCGCTATCCCTGAGAACATCCTCCTTAGGATTCCGGAGGAGGGGGAGAGAGCTGACAATCCTCCAGAGGGATGGGTCACTCTCTACTTCAAAATGTTTGAGTACGGCCTCAGACTTCCCCTTCACCCTTT
>NW_019104876.1:42831-109926 GCF_001995035.1 Momordica charantia | reverse complement strand
CTATCTTAAAAATGTTGTAAAATATTGAATTAGAGTGAAACAACAAATATTTATAGATGTAGGATTTTTGGTACTTTATGACGTTTTTTTAAACGTCTGGAAATGTCATAAAAGTTCGAGATTTCATGAAACTGAAACCGTCATGAAAGGTTTCACACATCTGTTTTCCATTTCAATTTTTCTGTTTGTGGATGAAGTTAGTTTTTCTTATGTTCTTTGATTATTACGAATTTTAGTTGGTTTGTATAGCTTCAAATGGGTGTCATATGTCTGCCCCTCTTGTACTGCCATATGTTTTCAAGTTAAACTAGTGTTTCATGAAAAAATTGACCAATTATGTGAAGGTCAGCAACGGCGAACTGACTCTAAGGACGAGTTTAGACGAATGCAGGTGAAGGATATAGTTCTGTKCACCTAAAAATGAGAAAGGAGGTCTCTATTTATAGGTTGGGCTTCCGATAGGAACTCTGACATTGTTCATGGGCACCAATGCATTCTCACTCTCGCCCCACACCATTATCATCTATCTATCTCTTAATATATATTTTCAATTTTTTAAATTTTTAGTAACATAAAATAAAAATAGTTATTAAACATATACAAATTTGGAAAACAAAGTTTGGTGTGTAGGGAACATGTTTAATTCTATAATTCTGTAATTTGTATTTGAGAATACTAATATATTCTAAATTAATATATTAGCTTCCTTGTTCATGTTTAATATATTTCAACTTTGTTATCTAAATTAATATATTTGCGTGTTTGATCGACAATTTGATTATATGATATTTCTATTACGTGACATCTGCAAGCAAAATCAAATACATTTTCGTAATTCTTTTCTTTGTCTTCACAAAATAAAATCATTCGTGACGTTTTTAAAGCGTCACAAAAATGTTTCTAAGACGAATATTGAATGTCATGAAATATTTTTTTCGTCACGTTTAAAAAACGTCACGAAAGGATGTCACGTGACCTTTCCTCGCTACTCAAGGTCTTTCCGTGACGTTGTATAACTGTCACAAAATCAAATGTCGTCATGGTTACTCATTTACGGTGACTTTTTTAAATGTCACAAAAAGTCTTAATCACGACATTCTTAAAATGTCACGAAATCATTTTTCATGACGTTTAACAAACGTTGCGGAAGACTATGTTTTGGATGACGGTCTTTAACCGTCACGTGTGCTAATTTTTATGACGTTTTTTAAACGTCATGTATACCTTTCGTGATGGGCGTATACGTGACGGCGTAAAAAACGTCATGAAAGATTTTTGTGACGTTAAAAAAACGTCACGATAAACCGAATTTCTACTAGTGGTTTCATCGCTCAACGGCATTTACAAAAGAACTATTGATACTAAGATAGAAAGTTAATGCAACTGACCAATAACAAATTATAATAGAATGTAAGTTAAATTATTATTTTAGTCCCTTGAACTTTGACTTTTGTGTTTAAGGTCTCTAAACTTTATAAGGTATCTTATAGATTCTCAAACTTTCAGTTCTATGTCACATAGATCCATAAACTTTAATAGTGTCTAATATGTCATTGAAATTTCAATTTTATATCTAATAGATCCCTGATCTATTTAACATTTTTATAATTAATAGATCTATTAGACAATTTTGTGTCTAATAAAATCTTAAATTTTTCAAATTTGTGTCTAATCCATGAATTTTAAAAAATATTGAATAGGTCAAGGACTATTAGACATAATATTGAAAGTTCAGGCACCTATTAGTTACAAAATTCAATGTTTAGGGAACTATTACTTTTTTTTAACTTTAGGGACTTATTAGACATGTGAAAGTTTAGAACCTGTTAAATATTTTTTAAAGTCCAACGACTTGTTAGACACAAATATGAACGTTCAAGTATTATTGAACTTATAATTTAACATAAAATTTATATAATTATTAGGAGAGAGAGGTGTGAGTATCGATTTTATTAGTCTATATATTATTAGATTAAGTATATGTACATCGAGATTTGAGGGTTCAATGCGACTATGTTTATAGTTAATTCTAATATGTTTGAGAACTTAGGGAATAGATTCGTATAGCCAAGCTTGCAGAGCGAGCTTGGTGAGGAAAAACCTACACAAAGGAAGCAAACACTCTGACGCTCAAGTCATTAAGGTTCGATCTTAGATCTCAAGTTGATGTTAGATTCATATCTTGGGTCAGAATAAAGCTTCTATTTATAAGAATTCAGGTGAAGCGATGTCCGATTGTTCAATTATGCTGTCGAAGAATTAGTTGCACAAGGTCGATTTGCGGGTTTTCAAGGTTAGAGTAGGGTAGTACCTTCAACCAAGTGGGGTTTTACCGAGCTTATGAGTTTACCTTATGGTTGAGCTTCAAAGTTGGCCATATCGTGTTTCTGAGCTTCTAGGGAAAGATCTTAACACCAATTTTCTCTAGCTCTCCACGTGCAAAGTACATTTTTACCTTTGAGTTCCAACACACTATGTGAATTAATTGTTTTTAATAGATGATAAAAAATATGGGAAAGTACACTTTTGGTCATGAGATTTGGGGTTGGTGTCAATTTGGTCCCTAAAATTTCAAAATGAGCACTCTTGGTCCCTGAGATTTGGAGATGTGTCAATTTGGTCCTTAAGTTTCAAAATAAACACTTTTCGTCCCTAAAGTTTGAAAATTTGTTGTAAATGGTCCCTCAGTATTCTTTGACCATTAGTTGACTTTACGAAAAATGACGTGACAATTAACAGGTGATTGGACATTTCTAAATTGATTTTTTAAATGATTTGTGAAAAAATATTATTTTTTACATAATTTTGTTATGTGAGGTGACATTTTTAATTTATTTTCTTCTTTTTTGGTCTCTTCATCTTTGTGCTACCATCACGCTATCCACCGTCGTTGTCGGAAGTTGGAAGTCGGAAGTCGCCCACCATCACCATCCACTACTGTTGCCGTTCATCGCCATGTCACCGTCTGCCATCGCTGTTGTTGCTGCCCACGGGAGAGAGGGAAAGCTCCTCGATTTGGAATGGGGGAGAGCTTATGTACAACTCATTAAAAAAAGCAAATTCAAAAAGTCAAGTCACCAATTAATTGCCGCATTGTTTTCTGTAAAATCAACTAATGGTCAAAGAATACTGAAGGACCATTTATAACAAATTTTCAAACTTTAGGAATCAAAAATGTTCATTTTGAAACTTAAGAATCAAATTGACACTCACCCCAAATCTTAAAGATCAAAAGTGTTCATTTTGAAACTTAAGTGACAAAATTGACATCCACCCCAAATTTCAAGCACCAAAAATATACTTTTTCCTAAAAAATAAATATTCTCGTCTATTTTTACAAACTTCTTAACAGTTAACACTACATGCATTCCTCGTACTTTTTGAAGTTTGAAAATCTAGTCAACGGTTCTTAATAACAAGGAAAAATTTTACAAATGTCTAAAATATTTACACTTCTCTCAACTTTTTTAAAAATTAAACTTAATTAATTATAATATAAATTTAAAATATCCATAAACATCTTTATACTTCTATATACTATTTAAAAAATTGTACTTAATTAATTAGAACCAAAACTATATTTTAAGATTAATTTAAATAAAATATCCCTAAAACCCTTACCCTTCTCTAGACTATTTTGAAAATTGACTTAATTAATTATAACATATAAATTCTATTTTAATTATATTTTAACAATAATCATTAAATAAATATACTAAATGATATAATTTATGTTGATAGCGAATTTCGGAGAGGTCAACGTGTCCCTCGGACGGGTGGTTTTGCCAAAGATCGAATGAGCCTGCAATCAGAAAACTTGATGTTGGTGGAATGTCCTATCTAATAAACTCTGACACTCAAGTCAGTAATCATAATAAAAAATAGGAAAACATACCTTTAGAGTTAGTGACATGTTTTTCACTTACTTGGTGAAGGTGAAGGTCCTTCCCTTTTATAGGTACGGGTGACCGACCATGGAAGGACGATGGTTAGGATGGCAGGAACACACCAAGCTGTACGGTGCCAAACGGGGGTGTCCCTATAGTTGATTGTTGGGTTTGGTGCCTTTAGCTCGTGTATTTGTAATTTATGAACAAATTATTTATTCAATAATGAGTTATCTTATTATTTCTTTACATTACTCGTATTCCAATAAACTAATATCCAAGTTTATTTAATGGAACTGGAACAGTATATATTTGATATATAGTATATATTTAATATACAATGTATATATTTGATATGCGGTATATTGATATACAATATATATATTTGATATACAATATATATTTAATATACAATGTATATATTTGATAGACAGTATATATTTCATATATAGTGTACATATGTGATATACAGTATATATTCGATATACAAGTGGATAATGTTTCAGTAATAACCTAAATGGTCTATAGTACACGGATAAGGTTGGGTACTTTATCCTGGTAACACTATGGATATGGCCAGCTTTGTAATAGTTACAAACGACTTTATCTAGGTCTTTCATGTAGAGACATGTGAGTAGGGATGAACATTTATCACCAAAGAACCAACCTGATCGATAAAAACCGACCGTATCGACATTGATCCGGTCGGTGTCAGTTTTGCAATAAGGAAAGCAGACTGAACTGACCGAATTCTAATAATTTAAAAAAAATGGTCAGAATACAACCCCTCATTAATTGAGATGGTTTTGAGAAAATCAGGGGCGCTTGTGGTTTTTCTCAAAACCACTCAAAATTCTTTGTTCTTTTAAATTATTTTTTAATTCTATTTCTCACCTCTCCCCTTCCCGAGGTGTTTCTACCATTTCCCATCAAATTTCATCCTCTTCCACCTCATATTTCCTCTCACTTTTTTTAATTCTCTTGGTTTCTCATACTCGTAGTGATCTCCATCGTATTCGTGTTCTTCATGGTTCTTCCATTGTTCGTGCATGTTCTTCATTTTATCTTCTTCAAGTTCGTGTTTGTGCCTTCGAGTTCGTGTTTGTGTACTGTTTCTTCAAACTTTCGTCTTCTTCCACCTCTTCAAACTTTCGTCTTCTCATCTTCTTCAAATAGAAAAAAAAAAGAAAAATATCGGTTTGTCGAAAATCGACCGAACGAACTGATTGTTTTGTTGGTCGGTTTCCATTTCTCAAAATCGACGGGGTGTTGGTCGACGTTGATTTTGGCCTAAAAACTGACCCAACCAACTAATGAACACCCCTACATGTGAGTGTGAGTATCCTATACAATGAGTTTGTATAAGATCGAACCGTGAAATAATTAATCATTGGCTCTAACATCGTTAGTCAATAGATCGTTATCTCATAGGATGACCATGTAATTTGATCTTAATCCTGAGCGAGTTATGGACTCCTGCCTATAAGGGATCACCCTTTGATCTGTATGGGCGAGGGTGGCCTGAGTTGCCGACTCAATAATCCTACTATTTTGGGGACAAGACCGAGTGGGGAGCTGGGAACATAACTATTGCAAGATGGAATTCACTCTTTCCCGACTTTAGGGAAGTAGATGAGTGTTCCCTTACATGTTGACTTCGAGACTTGAACAAGGGACCCCACCCTCTCACTAGCCCGATAGAGACTTTCGGTTATTGGTCGAACCATAACTAGTTTGTTCATTAGAGGAGCAGTGGTATTTAAGGAGCAAGATGTAACTCAGGGTTATTTGACCTAGCTAGAGCTACGAGCACTCGTGAAGGATTGACTTGCCGTTAATGATCGTACATTCGTGAACACGAAAATATTCTGAAGTGAGAAGAGTGCAGCTGCGAGTCCTTATTGGAGTGACCCATAGTTAATGAATGTTGATTAACTCGGTTAATGAATTTGACTGATTAATCTCGTATCGTTGGAGCTTCTGATCTGTAGGTCAATTAGGTCCCTTTGTTAGCTCACAACGGGTAAAACGACGATCAAGATTTTGAGAGAATTTGAAATGTTCAAATTATATATCTGGGAATGTATATAATGTATATTATGATACATTATATATATAGTTTATTTTTTAATAACGATTCAATAGTTAAACTATATGTTATGAGATAAATATTTGAATATGATTCCAATAATTAATATGAATTTGATTCATATTAAAACTATAGGTTATACAAGAGAAATATTTGAATATGATTCAAATATATAGTTTTAATTAACTATGTGATATTTAATTAAAAGTTAAATAATCAATTGTTAATTATTTATTTATTTAATTAATATTTTGATTTAAATGAATTTATTATTAATTAGATTAATAATAAATTAATTAAATTAATTGTTAATTGATTTAATTAATTTGTTTATTATTAATTAAATAAAAAGAATAAGATATTCTAATAGTGTTGGGATTTTCCCTAGATTCAGGAGAAGATATGATATAGCCAAAAGGATAAGATATCCTAATAGTCTTAGGATTTTTCCTCTCTATAAATATAACAGTTAGTTTTACCGTAAGGAAGACTAAAGACTAAAAATCTCTGAACTCTCTTACTCTCTCAATCCCTTGCAATTGGATCCCACAATCCATATTCTCGACCGAGAGACATAGCAAGAAAGATCAAATGGTATTGTCTCATTCAGATTACACGAAGAAGAATATTCAAAGGTAAAATTTAACATTCATCCCTATTTTATATTTTTTATGTGTTTTAAATTTCAAAAGAAATTCGAGAACGCGTTCTATTGCTTCCGCTACGGGATTCACATCCCCTTCAGGTGGGTGGAGCCTCCACCTACAGGCTTTGAGCCTGCTGCCTACCGCTAGTAGGTCACAAGGCTCGACTGTTGGGTGTGTTGTCCTAAACTCGTAGTTTCTATTTATGTAAAAACAAATTTATATTCAATAAAGTTATGGTTTCTTGTTCAATCAATTAGTTGTTGAATTTACTTCATTGCATTGTCCAAATCCAATAAACTAAATATTAAATGTTATTATCATGTAATTGAGACTGTATATATACTGGGTATATATTTGATATACCCTTGATATACAAGTGGATAATATCCTGGGAATAACCTAAATGGTCTATAGCATATGGATAAGGCTGAGTACCTTCTCTTGGCAACACTATGAATACGACCTATTTTGTAAATGTTACAAACGATCTGATCCAGGTCGTTCGTGTAGAGACATACGAGTGGGGGTATCCTTTACAATGAGTTTGTATAAGACCAGATTGAGAAATAGCCAATCTTTAGATGTAACGTCGTTGACTGATAGATTGCTATTTCATAGGATGACTAGACAACTCATTCTCAATCTTGAGTGAATTGCGGACTCCTGCCCGTGAGGGCTTGTCCTTTGATCTGTATGGGTGCGAGTGGCCCCGAGTCGCCGACTCAATGTTACTACCATTTAGGGACAAGTCTGAGTGAGGAGCTGGGAACATAACTACACAAGATGGAATTCACTCATTCCCGACATTAGGGAAGTAGATGAGTGTTCCCTTATATGCTGACTCTGGGACTTAAACAAGGGACCCCACCCTCTCACTGGCCCGAGAGGGACTTTCTGGTTATTGGTCGGACCATAACCGGATTGTTCATTAGAAGAGTAGTGTTATTTAAGGAACAAGATGTAACTCAGAGGTAAAACGGTAATTTGACCCAGCTTGAGTTACAAGCACTCGTGAATGATTGACTTGTCGTTAATGATCAATATCCGTGGACACAGAAATATTCTGAAGTGAGAATAGTGCAGTTGCGGGTCTTTAGTGGAGTGACCTGTAGTTAACGAATGTTGACTAAGTCGGTTAATGAGTTTGACCGATTAATCTCATATTGTTGGAACTTCTTATCTGCAGGTTCATTAGGTCCTCTTGCTAGCGAAACACGGGTAAAACGAGGATCAAGAATTATGAAATAATTTGAAATGTTCAAATTATTTAAGGGAACGTGATACATTATATATAAATATATATTAATTTTAGATACTATATATTAGGAGAGAAATTATTTGAATGAAATTCAAATAAAAATCAATATGAATAGGATTCATGTTAAAACTATAGGATGGTAGGTTATACGTGTGAAATGCATAAGACGTATTAAAATTAATATGAATAGGATTCATATTAAAATTAATAAAAATAAATAATGTGCATAAGACGTACATTACAATGGTAGGTTATACGTGTGAAATGCTTTAGAATATGATTCTATTTTGACAATAAATAATTAAGTATTAATTATTATTATATATATATATAATTAATTGTTAATTAGATTAATAGTTAATTAATTAATAAGATCAATTAATTATTAATATAATTAATATTGTTATAATATTAACTTAATTAATATTAAAACACTCACCTGCAGGGGAGTGAGAAGTTGGTTATGACGTGGGAGTTACCCCACGTCATCTTGTTTTTTTGTTTTGCAGTTTTATTCTGCAAAACAAAATAGCTTCTTCCCCAACATTTCTCCCTACCCTATGATGTGTAACCGCGTGTGATCCCATACCTCGCAGATGGTGATGCGTGTCTTGCTTGATTCTACCCTCAACAATTTAAATAATTTTCAGAAGAACCTTTACACTTATCTAAATTATTTTGAGAATTTGCACTTAATTAATTAATACCCATTTGAAAAAGAGAAATGCATAGAAAATAGCAATGACTATATTTACAAATCCAGAATAAGATGGCAAAATGTATCAAGGGTGAGCATGAAGAGCTGAAAAACTGAGCCAACCGATCAAAACTGACCGAACTAAGGTCGATTGGTCGGTTTGATAAATAGATCAGTTGTAATCGATTTTTCAATAAGAAAACCTGAGTTAAAGTCTATCGGTTTGGTTGGATATGTTATTTCGTACCGAAACCAACCGATATGTTATATATTAAAAAGAAAAAAACTTTTAAAACATTAAATGCTGCTGAAGTGTCAAAGCGAGCATAGCTCAACGGTAATTCGCATATACCTCCAAGAGACTACTGCCACATTTCCCAATGCGTTATTACTTCTTCATATGTAAACCGACTAAAACCAACCGATCGGTCGGAGTTGGAGGGTGTTCAAATACCGACAAGCTCCGACCGATGATCACCTCTAAAATGTATCATAAATTTCATATTGGACTACTCGGTGTTTTGGTTCATTTTTTCTTATTTATTTTTCTTTTTTTTTTATGCTAGTTAAACAACTCCAACTTGAAATTAAAGATGCTAGATTGTTGGTTTAAAAAATCATTGAACCTATGTCCCCTCTCTTTCTTCTCAACTATTTCAAATTTATTCTCTTGGTTTGAATTCTTTCTAGATTTTTTTTTATTCAATTTTCAATCTTACATGTCATTTGATTTATTTAATTTAAGATTTTTTTTCAGTTTGATTTTTAAAATTTGGATTTGCGTTTTTTTTCTCAAACTTATATATGATTTGTCTTTTAAGTAAGAAACAACTTCTTTTTTTTTTTAATCTATATTTGGGTCTTTCCTCATAATTTTTACAGAACCTAAGTATGTCTATATCCATTTTTCTAAGATTTCTAGCATTATTTCAAGCTCTCATAGTTGATGAAAATTTGGTCCTTCTATCCTTTACGATAGAGAGGAATACGCAC
Organism: Momordica charantia; assembly: GCF_001995035.1. Next base: position 100,355 of record NW_019104876.1, on the reverse strand, counting down.
TAACGGTAAACATTATGTAAATTATTTTTAGGGTTAATTATTAAGAAAAATAGGTACTGGTGTAGGCCTTATTTTGTTAATTTTAGGTATGAAAGTCATTTTGGTTTTTAAAAAGATCCTAAAAATGTTCATAAAATTGCTTCATAACGGTTTTTAACGGTATATGTTATTTTCATAGTTCTAGCTTGTTTATAATAAAAAAAATCGGATTTGTTAATTTTAAATTTTTGTGGCCATGACCAACACCTTTAAACTAGCCTTAAATGAATTTTGAATATACTAAAATTGATTTTTATGATTAATTTTACATAGGACTTAAAATTGTGAAAACTAGTGCTATGAAGATTAAAAATGGTGAAACCTAGTGCTATGAAGATTAATTTTATGATTAAGTTTTTTGTAAATTTGCAAAATCAGTAAATTATTTTTATAGATATTATAGTAGAAAAATCATAGGCTAAAATGAAGATTAAAAATTTCTTTTCACAAATTTAAATATTAATTTTATGATTATTACGGACTAGGTTAATTATTATGGGATTTATACTAGTAGAATAATGAATCTATCTAGTTATGAGGACTTATTGGATAAAACTTATTTTAGGTAATTGAGTCGTAATTTTAGTTGTGTTAATTGTTATTAGGAAGCTTTAAGGGATTACCTTTAGTTTACGAAATTCAGGTAGGTGGATTCTATCATAAATTACAACCTTGTATGTTTTGTTGTATTATTGATTGATTGTAGGTATATTATATTATATGTTACCTTGTTTGTTATTGAATTATGTTATTGATGTTGCTCAAATCTATTTTATTATTGAATGGTGGTTGTGGTTAAATTTGATGTATTGCAAAGCACGTTATGATTATGTGGCTTTATCATTTCATTTTAAGTATGTTGAATAGCAAATCATGTTTAGGTAAAACATGACATAATGTGTGATGTATTGTATTCAAGTTAGTAGTCTTATGTGTCCTGGATTTAGGTAAGATTAGTGTTATGCATTGAATACCAAAATTAAGTAGTTATGTTATACAGCTAGATGTATGATATGACATGTATGATTTCTGCTAAGGGCTGGGCCCTAGGAAACAAATTAATTCATGTATGTTAATGGTATTTGTGAGGGATAATTACCTTACAAATATTACATAAGGAATTGACAGTTATGGTATGAGGTATTTCTGCTTTGCATGACGCCAGATTAAGGATTTAGACATGTAAGTTTATGTTAGCAAACACAAGTATGTTAAGTTAAGTTGTTCTGTGGTTTATATGTTAGGTTGAGGTATGCAAGCATGTAAAATGATGCGTGTGTTTGAGCATGAAAGGTTCCTTCTATGATGGGAACTACTGGGTATTTTTATACTCACTCTACGTGGTTTTAATTTTTTTCCAGATAGTTATGTAGATGACGACAACAACATGGAGGATGACCTTGACATCTATAAGGAGGAGATATGAGACATACTTAAATTTATTTATAATTTATACTTTTAATTATGACTACACCACATTATTTTTATTTTGTTTTATTTAAGGATGATAATTTATGATTTCCGACCCTAGAGATTTATAATTAGTTAAGTTTTATTAAGTTATTGTTTCCCATTTTAAATGAAAAAGCAAGCTTTTATCTTATTTTATTTAATAAAATTATGTTTTCTGAGTATCTCAATTTAAGACTATTAAATATATATAGAAAATTGGGCTCATTACATTTGTCCCTTACATTTTTACTAACTTTCTTCTTATATAACCTTTTCTTAGCGACGAAGTACCTTTGAAAGATGGTTAGATCTCCTATATATGTCGGATATCACTTCGAATTTAAGGATTCTTGTGTCTATAATTATTCGACGCCGTATTAAAGACTTTGAAGTACTATCTTAGGCAATGTGAAAAATAAATAAGTCATTTCAATATTTTGCCTCGCTATCTAAGAACATGGTTACGGTGTCAACGTTCATATTTTTTGTGGTGGTTTACCATACCTTGTAGTCTTCAACCCTTCACTTTAACTTTCTCACTATAGTACTTGATTAGGAACCTAAAATCAAAATAGAGGTTACGTATCTAAACAAATATATCATGTAAAAAGCTATCTTAAAATAACAACCTAGTGTAATCCTCACAAATAACAGTAAATATGTTGAAATCAAAATTTCAGAGATGTCTAAAAGCTAAAGTTTTTTTTTTAGTACAACATGTGGGGGTGAGGGATTGAACTCACAACCTCATGGTTGGAGGTATATGTCAATTACCGCTGAGCTAAGCTAAATTTCAGAGGTATATGCTAATTACCGCTAAAGTTAAGTATATATATATTTTCGAAAAAAAACAAGTGGGTCCTAGATGACATAAGTTTTTCATAAATTTTGGGAGAGAGAGAGGTTTCTCATTGGTTCGTTTTTGACTTTTACCAAACATACACAAATGTTAAAAGGCTAGATTGAATTATCAAAGATAACCAATGGAAAATATAAAACCATATGTTTAACTAATCAAAACTATGATTTAAGATGAAGTTATTTAAAGATACTAGGTATTTAGAAATGAACCGATATAAAATCTATATGATACAAAATCCCAACATTTTTAACTGTGGGTCTACATGTAAATATATCTATTCATATATGTCACAACATTTATAATTAAATCTCCACAAAAATCCAAAGCAGTTAGAGATTTTTAAAACAATTTTGTCTTGTTTAACTCATTTGCACTCATCAGAACGTACCTATCATCTTCAACCCAAAATAAAAAGAAATAAAAATTTGAACTAGCTTCATTTTCCAAAAAGCTTACATCGCAAATATATATCGACTGAAAAATGTAAGTATATAACTGCTAAGAGTTTCACTGCTCTTTACTGTGAAGATGTATATTGTCAAATTCTTAGTAATGTTCTTCACTTTTTTAGGTACGCGCAACCTCCTCCTTTTGTGAAGTTATAGAAGAAGATACCAACGCAGTGCCTCAAAAATTATGGTTTAAAGATGAATAAACCACCACTCAATTCAAAATTCGAAAGCTTAAGTTGATGAATTAGGTAAATTTAATTCATATATGGATAGAGGGAATAACAATACAGGAGTTCGAATACGACACCTTGTTATTGGAATTAATTTAATAATTAATTCATATGTGGGTAACAAATTAAAGAGTAATTATATTTGGGCTATTTAATGGGCATACAAGTGATCTTAATTATGGGCCCATGACTTCCCATTTAGTGGTGTGGCTTGTTGAGTAGAAACCAGCCCATTAATCCTAGGGGATTATGGGAAACCCAAGGATTAACCTATAAATATATGGTTATGATCCCCAATACACTATGCTTCTTGAGCCTCCTGTTCCCCATCAATCAGAGAGTATTGCCCATATTTGGTCTGGGTTGCATAGTTGAGGAAGACCACAAACCACAACTTCTTGCAGATCATGGTCAATCTATCTAATGGTTTCAGGTAATTCTAATCTGTTTATAGATTTTGTTTTCTTCCATGCTTAGATCAATGGCCTTGATTGTTCTGGAATTTTATGGCTTTTGTTTTAGAATAATCATGAATTAGGATTTGTTTAAAATTTCCAACAAGTGGTATCAGAGCAAGTTTTGCATGGATGATTACTGGATCTTTAAGAGTTTAGTTCATTGTTCTTTTAATAACTTAATTATTTACACAAAAAAGTTATTAAAATTATTTGGATTGATAAGATGTTTGAACAATTTTCACATGATTAAAATTCTTAATTGATTGAAAATTGTTCGAATTTATCCCTGACTAATTTGATAAAGTTTAATTTTTTTTTATTAGCAAATTAGTTGTGATGGTGAATCTTTAGTTTTCATTAAAAGAAAAATTAAAGAAATTGCGGCACTCCAATAAGGTGTCGTTTGAAGATAACGACTTGTTCCTCTACTTCAAGGAGATAATTTTACCTTTCAACAATCGTTTCCATCTGATTTCTCTTTCAATTTCCAACGATTTAAACACAATTTCAATGGAAATTAAGATTTCGAGGAGAAGTTGAGGGTGAAATTCGAAGGCATAGAAGACAAGATCTAGATTCCTCTTCATCACCAAGAGGGTAGACAAGTTTGACATATGCATTAATTAGAGTTTGGAGACTCTATGCAGGTGAGCATAGGGTATACCTGTTCACGTTCCGATGGGTTGCCGCTGCAATAGCATGAGAGCATGGTAGCTGGAAATAGTCAAACTCTTTACACCCGCATGTCCTTGCATTTAAATTCACGCGCACCATTTTTAGTCCATCGCACACCTCCAACTCATGGTGGTCAATGGGTGTGATGGAGTGTGTATGAAAAAGGTTCTTCGCACTACGCATCTTAGTCTCACCATGATTAGTAAGAATAGTTTTGCGACTAGATGCGTAGGTTCGCATCTCGTAAAACCAGCACTGTAAGAGCACTCGAGCATGTTCAAGAAGTGCAATGCTAGCAATGGACGTGCATGGACAAGGACTACATTCATAGACTCTATAATATTAGATGTTATTTGGTCGTACCTCAAACCTGGTTGAAATGCACGTGTCCATTTTTTAAAATCGATTCCTTCCAAATACCTTTGGACCTCTGGAAATCCTGCAAATTGGGAAAAATAGTACCTAAACTCTGACTTTCGGAATGTCTTTGCTGCTAATATGAACATTTCTTGAATGACATCATTCTTGAACTTGTTCTTTAAGTTCGTGGATAAGTGCTGCATGCAGATTCTGTGAGCTACTTGAGGAAAAACCTCCCTAACAGATTTCGTAATGGAAACTGGTCGGTTAGATACGAATAATAACCCATCAACCTCTACAATACAACGTTTCACCATATTCAGAAACCAAGTTCAAGATTGATCACTCTTCTGATCGACAATTCCAAACACAAGAAGATAGATTTGATTGTTACCATCCACAGAAGAAGCAATAAGAATAACATCTTTATATTTACCCTTAAGATGTGCACCATCTATCACGAGCACTAGGCGAATACAACTGGAAAACCTTATAATACAGCAACCGAGGGCCATGAAGGCGTACTTAAAATACTTATCTTCCTCTAGCTCCATTTCAAAAACAGTGTCTACGTTAACTGCCTTCAATGCTCGTCCATACTTGCGTAACAGAGTATATGACTCTTTGAGTGATCCGATCAACAGATTCAAGGCTACATCTTTGGCAGGCCATGCCTGTTTGTATCTAACATTGACCTTGTAGTTCTTTTGTATGTTGTTAATAATGTCTTTAGGTCTGTACTGACGGCTTACATCCTTCAAATTTGACTTCACTAACTGACCAACCATCCAACTTTCAGCTTGTTTGTGGTCATGGTTCAGTACCTCACATTTGCATTTGTGGACATTGGTAAACTTCGAAATGATGAATATGAATCACCACCTCAGATCCTCTTAGCATGAAAATCCCAATTGTAACCTTCTTCAGTACATCCGGTAGTGTACAAAGTCTTTCGTGGATTTTTTAAACTTAAATTCAAAATTAAGCTTTATAGCGAACACCGACAGTTGAAGCATAGTTCTTCCTTGGAATGGAAAATACCCTTAACAACAATTTCACCAACATAATCCACCTCATCACCAACTATGATATTCGACATTGGTTGGGAAACCAATCATTCAACTGTTTCACACCATGCATTGCCACTAGTAACTATATGCGACTCATTGACAGGTGACCTTCGTTCTCAGAATGATCTTCAATCACATCCTCGTTCTCATTGTAATACCCATTCCCACCATCGTTCTCAAACTCTGCTCCAACATCCTCGTCCGCAACCTTATCCTCAGTATGATATTCATCATAATCATACTCATCATCACTCTGAAGCTCATACTTAACCTCATTATCGTACAATTGACCATAATATGTAGATTCGTCATCACCTAGGTTGCATAGGACATGGGACAACGTTATCGGTCAAGGGTGTAATCTGTGGGACAAATGAGGGGGGACAAACATCCTGCAAAGGACAGTGAATAGAAATTGAAGGGCCAAAACATGGATCATTCTGCCCTGAGTAGTATGGGAATGAAGATGATGTCTGGGTTTCTGAAAAAATATTTCTGTGACCATATGTTGCTTTCGGTAGGCCAATTATGTACAAGAGCACTTGAGATGGATATGGAGGGCCATTTAAATAAAATCTCAAATTGGTATCATCAAATATCAGGTAGTTGGGGACTTCGTATTGCAATTCAAATCTATACACACACTGTATAACAAGGTCAAATTGTTCAGGATCAATTCTAGTAAGCATGTACAGAGCACTTATTAGGTCGGCATATGTTATCGTTTAATTAACATCTAGCTCTCCCATAATGCCACCTTTGTACATCGTACTGACCTCATTCCACCTTCCACTGTAGATCACAAATAGTTGACGCATTCTACATAGATAATAAACAACACACAAGTAATTAGTTATAATAAAATTTACAGACCCCGGCCAAGTTATAATAAAATTTACAAACAATCAAACAATACAGACCCCAGCCGGGGTAACCTACAAACACGGCACACCCCAACTGGGGTAACCTAGAAACACAACCGGGAATCAAATAATTCACAACCACGACCGAGAATCAAATAATTCATATCCATGGCCGGGGAAGCCTAGAAACACAATTCGGAATCGAAGAATACACAGCCACGGCCGGGGGACGAAGAAACACGATCTAGTTTCTTTAACTTAAGAGACGTTCGGCTAATAAAAAGTCCATAAACGTTCAGATATTTACATTCGCTTGGACTCTAACTATATAAATCGTATTCTAAATGAACCAAAAACAATATTCTAAACAAATCAAAAACTAACCTCGTTCAAAATGTCAAAGATGATCAAATGACTTTCTTTCAAGTGTTGAAGATGTGAAAAATGTTGGAAAAAGTGTGAAGTTCTTGCAATAAACGTGGAAGATGTGTAAAAAAGACAAGAAGGTCTCAAACAAGATTTTGTTCTCTGCAATCAGTGGGAATATATTTAATAATGGTACAAAAAATTGGTGGGGAATAAATAAGTTGGTGGTAATATAATTAAAACTCGATCGTGTAGTAGGTCGACCTTACCCTGGTTTTTCATTGATTCAGCCTTCGTAATTTGAACTTCTTTCGTATAAGTGAGGGACATATTCATCTTTACATACACGCTGAAATGTCAGAAAAAGTAAAATTTGGTCAGAAAAGTGATTTTTTCAATTTCAGGTCATTTGAGCAAATGCAAAACTTTGTTAGGTCACATCTGTCAATTTCCCATATCTATGAGAATGAATAAATAATATGTTAAATAGTGCATAATTGTCACTAAATATATTTTCTTGTGAAGATATATGTTATTATATAATTATGAGTATTATTGAAGGTTAATTAATCATGAGCATCATTTAATGTGGAAATCATGAACTTATATGATTGACTAATTTTATTCATGTCTATCTGGTGTTATTTAACGATGTGATATTGCTATTATTTAGCAATGTATGAAAGATATATCTTATTGATGAAGTTTATTGACATGACTTTGAGAAATTAAATTAATTATTGATTTTCTTTGTTTACAAGGGTAAAAAGAAACTAATGTGGTGCTATTTTCTATCATTTTACAGTTAGAAAGTGTATTTTAAGCTTACTTTAGTGTCCAAAACTTTTCATTCCAAGTTATCTTAGGTTATACATGTATATAGGACATTTTTACATCATTTAGAGTTGGTTTCTAATGGAAATTATGATTTTGTGCAGAAAAATCCGAGTTAGGCGTCTGACGCCTTGCCCAATTTCGAAAATGCCCTTAATGTCAAACACGAGTTTTGGTGTGTTTAGAAGTCACTCTCAACCCTTCCACGTGTCTTCCATGCACTGCTAAAGACTAATTCAAGCTCAACTTCCTTCTAACCGACTTGAAGTTCCCTATAAATACAACATCTCCCCCACTTCATTCATCATCCTCAAGTGATCATTTTCAGCTTTCGACACTTCACTCTCAGCTTAAGACGTTTTCTCTTTAGTTCTCAGTTGTTGTTACTTTAAAACTAGTTTATTTGAAGTTCATTATTTATTTTTCAACTTGTTACTCTTCAATTGTAAGCTTTTAATCTTATGAAATTAAAATTCCAGCAAGTTCATTGATATTCATCTCTCTCTCTCCCTCTCTCTACGAAGTTGTAATCACTCAAACTTGTGGGATTGATTGAGTGTTGCTCCCCAATCTTGAAAGAGAACGGGTAAGGGTCATTCGGGTTACAACTCCACCATTTTTAGCTTGTTTCAATTCTATTCACCTTTTAATCATGTCATTTATTTACATCAATGTTCAATTCTGTTTTTCCTTTAAAGTTATGAGCTAAATTTATTTCTCCAAGCTCGGTTATGGATGATTAGCTAAGTTTTTAAAATCCAACAAGGCAAAAAATGTTTTTCTCTTCTTTTATCACTTAAATTTGTTTTTCTAAAGTTAAAAATTGATATGTTCAATTAATGTTTTAACCAAGCATCAATTTTAAAAAGGTTGGTATATTTTACAACCTTAAGGATTTAACTTTGGAGAGAAATACTTTTAGACATAAAGAATTCGCTCGGGTAGCTTAGACATATGAGCTTGACCTAAGGTTACAGTTGATTTTTATTAAATTAAGTTCAATTTTTTAATAGACATATTAGGGATGAAATTATACCTTCAAAATCACACAGACATAAGAAGATGGCGAAGCAAAACCGATGGAAAATATTGAGAGGCATCTGGCGCTTAGTTGGAAAAATTTGTTGTGTTTTTAGCTAATTTGAAGTAATTGGGTTGTGTTTATTGCATTGAGTCTTAAAATACCAAAACCAACATTATCATTGATATTTGTCACCCAAACTCAATTGCAAAGTAACCGATCAACATCATTTTCATTAAGAAGGCTTCATTTGTCCCTATAGATCAATACTCGGAATACTCATTCCATTTTAGTACTTGTGACAGGTGCATGCTTGCGCTCTATCATTTATTTTAAATCCAAAATCCCAAACAATTATTGGTGAAATAATTAATTTGAGATGTCATGAGGATGATCATGTGAAATTAAAATTTCTTAAACAATTTTTGGTTGAAAATTCAAATAAGATATATGTTCAATCTGTATGCATATATCTTATAGACGAAGTAAACTTAATAGAGTTACCTAAAGGAAGTGAGCCTATTAGGTGTAAATGAATTTTTTAAAAAACTATGCCAGTTGGTTCAATAAAAATTAATAGAAGTTGTGGGATATACACAAAATATGATATTGATAAATTTTATACTGTAACTAAAATAGTTGCTATTAGATCTTTGATCATGTTTGCAATTATTCGTGGCCTATTTATACATCATCGTAAAAAATAACATTTCGTAATGTTGAGGAGAATCTATACCCTTTATTTGGGTGGTCTGTATAGACTTGATGGATAATACACTAGTTTTGTGATGTACTGTGAGAATCCATAGCCCTTTATTTGGGTGGTCTGGACTTGATAGATAATGTGTAAAGTCTTCATAGCTCAGTTTTTTAGTGGTTTATCTTTAATAGACTTGATGAAGCAATAACGTAATTGTGAAGGTGAGTTGCATTCTATGAAAGAGTTAAAGGGTCTATTTCTGGAGCTTTCGCGATGACCCGAGATTTTATGTGCATTGTCTTTAATATCACTTGATTTATATCACGGAATCGAAAAACAAAGGATTAAAATGTGTTGTGGGGGTCTTAACCATAATTATTGGAAGTTCAAGAGGTGACTCACTTTCACTACTTTGGTTGTTGCCTTACTTCACTATGCATTAATTCAAATCAAAAGATATTAATGCTTACATTAATTTTCCTTTCTTTGCTCAGAATACCTTTTATCTTTACCATTTGTCATTCGTCGGGGATTGTTGGAAATGACAAAGTGTATTGACAAAAGGTAAAATAAATATCACTTTTATGGTTTTGAAAAACGTTTTATTTTTGGGTAATTAATTGTTAAACATTTCAATTAATTAAGCCATTTAAAACATTTCATGGTTTTACTTTAAAAACAATTTTGTTGGTTTCATTTGGGAGAGTAAGATCTAAATTATTTTTGACAAAAATTTATGGCTTACATGCGATTTAGCATCGTAGTCGCGCCGAAATTGCTTTCAAAGTAGTGGTTCATCCGTGGCACAACAATTGTCTTGGTCAAAATTCTCCTTAGTTTCTAACCGATTCTACTAAAGATGTTAGTTGGTAAATTTTACAATACCAAATACTTCTAGGATAACAGTGCACAAGTATCTTCATATAATATAGTATGATATTGTCCGCTTTGGGTATATCCTTCATGACTATGCTTTTGGTTTCACCCAAAATGTCTCACACCAATAGAGATAATTAATTGTCGTCGCCTCACACCAATAGAGATAATTAATTGTCGTCATCTATATACCATAGATCGTGCTCTTCCTTAGCAAACATGAGAATTATTCCCTCTACAAACTGAACAAGCCCTTACAAAAAGTACGAAAGGTAAATCAAAAGTTCTTATCTTACTGCAACTTTTTAATATAATATATATTATACATTCAACCATTTTTTTTCTAGGTTACTTGACTTATAATTTATTTTGGATCTTAGGGTCATTTTTGTACTGAGATATGTCGTTAGTAATTGCAGCAAAAAGAAAAAAAGAAGCATGTAATATCACTAATAAATATCTCATAGAACGTTTATTATAGATATATATGATTCTTGGAATATCACTAATAATATATCTATGGCGTAACTTTTATTATAAATATATATGGTTTGTAGTAACATTGACATGGATAAAAGAAGAGAAACCCATGATTTGTAGTAACTTTTATTAAAATTTCACCACGAAGATGAACATGGAGCTTTAAACCCATGTTTTGGAGTCCAAATTACTAGAGAAACACTAATAGTACTTTGATGGTGGAGGAGGCGAAGTAGTCGGTGGGAGACTGGGGCGAGGGGGCAAAGTGGTCGGTGGGAGACTGGGGCGAGGGGGCAAAGATGTCGGTGGGAGACTGGGACGAGGGGGCAAAGTGGTCGGTGGGAGACTGGGGCGAGGGGGCAAAGTGGTCGGTGGGAGACTGGGGCGAGGGGGCAAAGATGTCGGTGGGAGACTGGGACGAGGGGGCAAAGWKGTCGGTGGGAGACTGGGRCGAGGGGGCAAAGTGGTCGGTGGGAGACTGGGGCGAGGGGGCAAAGTGGTCGGTGGGAGAGGAGGAATACGAATAGGAGGGGGTGGTCGTCGAGGAAAAGGAGGAAGGGGAAATGGTAATGGTGGTAGTCGAATAGGAGGGAGAGGTATTAGTGGTGGTAGTCGAATAGGAGGGAGAGGGAAGATTGGTGGTAATGAAATAGGAGGGATAGGGAAAGGTAGGATGTTGTCTCCCAATTGTTCATTTTCTTGGAGATGTCGTCCTGCTTCACTCACTTCAACCCTTAACAAAAATAAACCCACAAACACACCAAAAATGACTTTGCTCTTCCAGAAACCCATCGTGCATCAAATCCCAAAATAATGCTTTACTTTGAGTTTTTGATGACATATTCCAACACAACGTGCTCACCTATTTATATACATTCCTCACCACCCTTCCTCTACTCTATGCCCTATTTGTCGCCATTTAATTCTTCATTTCAACTTATGTTTGTTAATGGTGTGTTTTGTGTGATTACTCTTCTTTGTTTGCTCAAGAATTGGAGATAAATATGATGAAAAGAAAACGGAAAAACATTGTTAACACAATTTTGGGAATGCTTATTAAAAATAAAAAATGTGAAACAATCCGTTAATGATCTCACATTGAAAAGATAAGAGACTTAACCAGAGTTTATAATATTAAGTGAACTTTACTTTTATTATTGTAGATTGATTTTGAGACGGAACCTCATGAATATTGATATTGAATTAGAGTTACGAGACAAGTAGTCCATGTCTAAAACTTATTATTATCAAGAAACTTGTTTTTGTTGTTTCCAACATTTCAACACAATTTTGAGACCGTTTCCATAAAATGAGAAAGATAAATATTATTAGTTGCAAAATGCTTAGGTTTCTTCATAAAATTGGAAACAAGAACATTATTAGGTGGGCTGCAAATTTCTTTGTTTCTTGATCTTGTTTCAGCTTTTTCTAGAATATAATAAATAAAAGCATTTTTTTCGAATCATTCTTGACTTATAAAATGCATAATAAATATTAAAAAATAAATCTAACATTAAAATTTTGAATATAGAAACAATAAATTGTCACAAAACATATATTTTTTTTCAATAAAAAATAAAGAACAAGAATCAAAAAAACAAAAAAGGTGAACTTTACCAAACATACCCTTAATGTTCATTATTTCTAATTTTCTAGATAAATCTCTGTTGAAGTTGTAAGCAAATTTTTTATCTTTTGTTTCTTGTTTTATTTTTCTATTCTAAATTTTTCGAGGATTTTTTTTTTCAATTTACCCTTTAACTTGACAAGGTAAATTATTTTTTACCTTGAATTTTAACTTTTATCAAATTAAATTTTAAACTTAAATAAGTATAGCAATTGGTAGAATAGACATCTCCTAACTACAGCCAAACTCAAGCCCTAAGAGATCAATGCAAAATCAAGTTGTAGCATATAATGTACAAAAATTGATTATGGAATATCTTTTTTGGCCTTTTGGCAGAGACCAAGTGTAGTATTTGTTCGTACTCGAAAAAAAACTATAAATTAAGTCCTAATATGGTCTTTCTCTGAAGTTATACATAAATCAATTCTATATCAGATCTCTATTTCTAATCGATTGAATACAATAATATTTATTTGATAATTCTTCAAACCAAAGCTTAACAAAATGTAAAATTGTTACCTATCTATTCAAGTCTAAGATCCAATTTAGGGAAWCTAAAGTTGAAGGATAAAAATTGACTTTTCTTTTTTTTTTTTAATAAGAARGATAAAAATTGACTTATTTTGCCAGAATATGAATTGCAAAATTTCCCCTTTTCACAATATTAATGAAAATTTTCTTTTATGTTATTTTTTTAATCTTATATGACATATATACATCATCAAAAGATAACAATCACAAATGTTTGATATTTAATTTTTATAAAATTATTTTAAAATAAAACAACCTTATTTCTAAAGAAAATTTTGGAGAACAAGGAAATAGAGAAAAATCAATGGTTACAAAATATACTTAAAAACTTTTTTTAGTAGTAAAAAAGAGCCAGAAATAAAAAATAATTAGCAAACACTTTTTCTTAAACCAAAAAAGAAAAAAAGAAAAAAAAAGGAAACATGAACGAAATGCAAAACAAAAAGCAAAAAATAATTAAATATTATATACAAGAAAGAAAACTCATGAAAATAGTAAAATATTTGTTATTTATTATTTTGTTTTTATTTTGAAAACTTTTTTCAAAATTATTCTACCAAACAAAATTTTTAAATTTTTAAAACAAATTTCTTAATAACGGAAAACCAATTTTAAACTGGATCTCTAAAGAAATTCTTACTTCTTTCTTCCTTTCCCACAATGAAAAATTAGTTTCCTCACAATATATATATATTTTTTGGGTTCAATAATAAAGGGCAACTTTTCAAAAAAGACAAAATTTAATAATATCAAGTTTTGTATATCTAATAACTGTCTTTGTAATTATAAAAATAGCAAAAAAAAAAAGCCTAATAGTTAATAATAACTTATGAATTTTACTCAATATTATATTTTAAGTAATTTTTGAATTCTTTTTTTATAAGTCACTTTTTGAATTCTATTAAATAATTTTTGAAATATATTAGTAATAATACATGTCAAATAATTAACATATTATATAGCACAATCCTTGTCAAAGAAATACAACTAAATTGTTTCGGTTTTTTTAATATTCGAATAATTTTTATTTAGTCAATAATTTGTCTACTTCATAAAAAATTAAAATAGAATATAAATTTAGTTTTTAGTCTATTGAATAGGATTGACTAATCATGAAAATGGTATTCAAATAATTTAATAAAGATAAATTTGATAATTAAAGTTAGTTTCTGTAAAAATTAAAACTTTAAAATATTTGCCTACCATAGTTTCTTTACACGCAAGATATTATTTACTACATTAATGAGGTTTTTTTTTTTYTGAAACATACTACATTAATGAGTTGACTTATGCAAGTTTGGAGAAAGAGAAACATACACTAAGAAGCTAAAACTAGTCGACTATTTTAGTTTTAAATTTTATTTTACTCCTTTTAACTTTGAAGATTATTTCATTTTAGGTTCTAAACTTAAAAAAAAAAAAATCTATTTTAACCCCTAAACTTTCAACTATATTCCATTTCAATGTTTTAAATTTTAAGATGTTAATTTTAATATAAAAACTTAGAAAAAAGGAAAAACCATTTTAGTTTTCTCGGGGTTTTTTTTTTTGCAATTAATTGTTTATAAAATTATTCGAATTATTATTTTATGTGATCCTTATCACTAAAATCGTAAGATAGTTATTCGAATTATTTATTTTATGTGATCCTTGTCAATAAAATCGTAAGATAAATGATGACGTGACATATCTATTAAATAAATATGGACTACAATGTAGCACAAATGACAAAAATAAATAGATAGTTAGGTAAAGTAAAGTTGTAGGGCTTTCCAAAAAAAAAAAAAAGTAAAGTTGTAGGTGCTACGAATTTTTTTTCTTTGACTAAATAATAAAAAATACTCTCGAATTTTGCTCTCTTTTTAAAAGATACCCTRTCATTTCAAAAGTTTCAATACTACCATTGACCTCTCATAAACGTTTCAAAAATACTTTTTAAGCAAACATTCATCCATTAATATTTTGAACGGAAAATTGATATGCAGAATCTGGAACGTCGTGGGAATTAACAAAGCTAACTAACGTCCTAATTTTGCTCTAAAAGTCATCTCCCTCTCTCATCAATAGTATTTGCTTCTCCATTGTGTACCCAATTTTACCGAATCTCCTTTTTAAAAATGACAGTTTCTTCTACATTTTCTTCTCTTTTATGAAACTTAATTTAGACAAGCCTTCCACATTAATTGTCACGTTGTTTCATATTCTGCAACCTCAATTTTTCATTCAAAATATTAACAATGTTTGCTCAAAGGTGAAACGTTTATGAAAGGTCAAGAGTAGTATTGAAACTTTTRAAAGAATAGGGTATTTTTAAAATAAATGGCAAAGTTTAGGGGTATTTTTGTAATTTGCCCGTAACGTACAAAGTTTTTCTTGATAGCACTGTCTACTTACTTTGTCATTTTTCTACCACCTCGTGCCAATTAGTTAATCAAAAGTGTGACTAAAGAGAAGGGTCGGGGAGGGAACACAATGGGCATGGAGGGGAAGGTGTGTGAGAGCATCGGAGGGTGGGGCTGTGATGAGGGTTCTGCAGCTTATCTATACTTTTGACTAAATAAATTAAATAATAAGTATATATAAATTTCCTAGATTTAAAATGGTACAAGTGACTCATTTGGATATGATATGTTGATGCCGATTCTTGGGTTGATACTACGTTGGTGCCAAAGACGTGCCATGCGTCTTTATCTTCTAGCTCTAGATTCACCTGCGCACAGAAATCTAACACTGATATGGTGCTCTGYCAAATGCACTCCGATACTTAAGTTAGAACTCAAGATGGGAGCAAACGGCCGTATGAAGCAAGTTTGAGTAATGAAGCAATAATCTGATCTGGGTGAGAGTTTGCTAGCTTGAGAGTTTGTACTAAATCCTCACAAGGAGTTGTGCAGGAAGAATTGGCTTACCTTGATTAGAGTTTCTCCTCCCTTTGATATGTGGAGTGAAGTAATGTCGAGAGAAGGTGAGGTGGGGACARAGGAAGGAATGTCGCTCTAGAGGGTCGTGGGGACCACCGACATTCTCAGTTTCTCTACACACTGCAAAAGGAAGGTGGTGAGGGAGGAGGGCGGAACTCTGGAGCGTGCCGTGATTTGGGCGCAGGGGTCAGTGTCTTGGCCGCTAGCTATCTCGTGTACGGGTTATCCAAGTACTCTCGACCTCTAAACCTAATCGCTTGCCTTTGTCCTCATTCACCCATTTTCTTATTGACCTTGTCCCCATGACTCGATTGGAGCATAGACGCGTGTCGCCTTATATTTACCCAATAACATAATATATATTATTCATTTGAAAAATCATGTAATTTCTTTCTTATTTGTGTTAAAATTCTCAGTGTTATTCTTCAGCCTTATAATAAAAAGAAAAAGAAAAAAAAGAAGGAATTTTGATCTTGGTATAAAATGATTGTATATTATCAAACGGATTGATTTTAGTCCTAACATTGTACTAAAAAAAGTTTAGCCAAATATTATATAAAAAAAAAAAGAAATGGTTCAAGTATTTTAGTCATGATCTAGCAAAAAATTTGGATTATTTTACTCGACCATAGACACAACAAGAAGGAAACATTATTCAACCTTGCTGTCCATCTAAACCCTTGGATACATGTAAAATTAAAATTTTTAGTTTCTCTCTTGGTATAAAATCGCCAGCCACGATGTATAAATCCATTTGAATAATTTTCAAATTATAGAAGGGTCAATTTAAACATAGTTCAGTAGATGTTGATGCATAAATTTGGTATCTTAAGATCTCGCCAAATTTGCACCAATTTTCTAAGTATGAGAAGAATCAAACGTGACCTGCAAAACATAATAACATTAGGATCGGTACGGTGTGACTTTGGCCACATGGGCTCCGATCCTTAAGTTAGTATCGGAGAAGTCGAGTGTGGAAAATATGGTGTTTAAGCGTACCTTTAGGTGTGACTTACTTCCCTATTTCTAGAGGTCGAATCCTAATCTCMCTAGGTTTAACAAAAGTTGAACCCTAGCATCTTTAGGATATCTGGACTTCTGGACCCATGTGTTTCGTTATGGGCCTCACGTCGGATTGAGGGTCGAGTTCGGGAAGGGGTTCGGATCGGGCTGCACATGAATTAAGTAGAACCAAACGAGTGTTCTCGGCCATTTGGTTGAGAACACCTCGACGTYGAGGCCTAGTCAGTGTCGAGCAGTGCTCAACGCCAACCATGGGTCGGCCCGGGTTGGCCCGGGCCAACAGTCCTCGTTGCTTACCTACGCGCTTCTCTCACATCCTCTACTCCCTTTCTGTCGCTTCCTCCGTTCTATGTATTTCTTTCCATSAYAGTAGATAAGATACTTATTTTCACAAAAAGTTGGATCATCCAATCGAGCCACATTTGTTGAACTCTAAATAAAAAGAAACACATAAAAAGAGGAGTATGTTTAATCAAATTTTAGTTAAATTTTAAATTTGGGCTAATAAAAACTTTAAATTATAATTCTATGTAATCCCTGTCACCAAAAATTTAATTAGATAATGATGTGTCATGAATACTAAACAAATATTGACAAGTTTAGCATGACATAATAGAGAATGGGACAAAATAAAGTGATAGATGTAACATACTTTCCTCTATATGCAATGTATCAAATTTCTTACAATGCCACTCTATTCTATCTCTTTGTTTACTTCTTTCTTCCATTTCTATTGTGTCAAATTAAATAAAGTTTGTACAAAAAGAACGTTACAGAACCTGTAAATAATGTTAATAATAGGAACTGAATAAAATCATCGTAGACGTAATTAAAACTTTTTTTAAGTATACCAAACCGATCATAACTCAATTGGTTAAGACACCTTTCTTCAATCGAAGAGTTGTGAGTTTAAATCYCCACCATGTACTAAAAAAAAGTTATGTAACTGTCAAAGTTAAATGGATATATTTTATTAATTAACGTCCCAAAACTTTTAGAGATATTTTTGAGGAATTAAATTTTTGTCGACATTTCAATATCCATAAATTTGATATAAACGAAAATAGTGAACGAAAATTTCATTACACCATTAAAATTCAATGAAATATAGGAAAATATTGACACAATATAATTAATATATGGACATAATATGAATAGTAATTTTAGGCTTATTTAAAAAATAGTCAAATACTTATTTGTTGATTTAAATAATTTTTATGAATTTCTTAGTTTTTGTAATTTTTTATAAAAAAATATCTATCAACAATCAATATTTTCCAACATTATATAAAAATGAAACAATGATATTTTCATCGCCATCAACGTCGACATTTATTAGAATATCATAAATGAGACATCGCCATCAACATCGACATTTATTAACATTTATTAACTTGATATTCTAGCATTTTAGGTAAACTACACTTTGTTTGAACCCTACCGATTGCTGATGTAAAATCTCTCCATTTCTATTCTTGTTCATTATTAAACTTATATTTACTATTATCTATAAATATTTATTACTTGAATCAAATTCTTGGATTTTCCATGGCTAAAAAAATTAAATTTAAAATTCTATTTTAATTTTAAAATTTCAACTCTATACTTTCAAATATTATTTTAATTCTTGAATTTTGCATAAAAACCTATTCTAATCAAATTTATTAATTTTTTAATAAATTATTTAAAAGAATCTAAGATAGATATATATTGTGTTCATTTAAATGTTTACAGTTATATATATATATAGTAGGTTAGACATTGAATTCTCAATAATAATTTTCTGACAATTTGAGTTCTTGTTAAATAGTCAATTGATAATTAACCATGAGGCCAATATAATCTGTTATAAGTATTAAAATAAAATATTGAAAATTATGGGGCTAGAATAAAACATTTAAATATGTAAGGGTAAAATAAAAATATATGAAAATTCAAAGACCGAAGTAAGCTTTAAATCTTAAATACATAATAGTATTCAAAAAAAAAATCTTAAATACATAATAAATATTCACGCAGTAATAAATATGATTATTACGCCCACGGTGTATTTAATTAAAAAAAAGTAAGTTTGGCTGAACCAAACTTTTTAAGCCCAAATTAATAATCAATAAAAAAAATACATTGGTTCAAAAAAAAAAATACATCAAAATATTCAAAGAATATAATATTACAATTTGCAATTGTGGTATTGTGGCAGTGGATAGAGTGTTTATAGGTTGGGTCGGATGGTGTTGAGGGTTGGATTGAGGTACTTTTTAGATCAAACTCAATTGTTTAGGTTGTAAATTTATTTAACGTAAAGAACTCTCATTTAATAATGTATCTAACTCAACCAATAATGAAATATTTGGATTGGGTTGGTTTGAATAACTATTCGAGCAACTCATTCAAAATATTACATAATTGTATACATACATACGCACGCGCATCTTTAAATTTTTATTTACATATTTTCTAACATCGTTTAATGTTTCTTTATATGGTGAAAAATTACACTCCAAAAACTAAGGGCGCGTTTCATAACTATTTTAGTTTTTGGTTTTTGGTTTTTGGTTTTTATTGTTTTTAGTTTTTAGTTTTTGGTTTTCTGTTTTTAAAAAACCAAAACCATATATGTTTGATAACCAGTTTTTGTTTTTTGTTTTTAAAAAATAAAAAACCAAAACATGTTTGGTAACCATTTTTATTATTTTTTTCTTTTTTAAGTTAGAAAATTGAAAAGACATATTAGAGAGAAAAAATTTTATGGAGGGTAGAGATGACAATGGTATGGATGCGAGTGAGGATGCTCTCCCCCATTCTCGTGCTCGTGAAAATTTTTAGTCTCCGTCTCCAACCTCGTTCTTGGGTCCGAGAGATGTTCTCAAGAAAAATTATCGGTTTTATAATTGTTTTTAATTATTTTTAGAATTTAAATATAAAAAAAGTGTAATAAATAATTAATTATTTAAAAAATGGAATCGGGGACGAGGACGGGGTCGGGACATGCATTTCCTATTTTTGGGACCCGATCCTGTGGAAATTTTTGTCTTCCCCCTAATGTAGAGACACAAAAATAGTTTAGAGAGATGTAAATAAATTGGAAGGTAAATTTTAGACACAGAAATAAAAAGATTTAAGAAAAAGTAGTGAAAGAAAAGTAAAAGAGAAAAAGAGAAAAATTGTATAGAAAAAAAATAAAGTCGAGAGGAAAATATATGTTAAAAAAAATTATAAAGAAAGAGAAAAATTATAGTGGAAACAAATTTTAGAGATAATAACAAGATTCAAAATATAATTTTTAGAGAAAAAAAATACAAAGGTAAATAAAATTTACAATGAAATAAAATTGATGAGAAAATAAAATATAATTTTTAGAGGCAAAATAATATTACGAAGAGAATGAAAAGTTATAAAAGATGAAACTTTAGAGAGAGAAAAGTTAGGAAAATATTAAATGTTTAGAAAGAGAAATGAAACTGGTATGTTAGAAGAAAAAAATACAGAAAAATCTAAAGAGAGATAAATAATAATAAATATTTAAAACATGAAAATCTTAGAGAGAGAAAAATAAAGTTCGTAGAGAGAGATTTAGAAATAAAAAAATTTTAGAGTGAAAAATAAATTTTTTTAGAGATAAATATGAGAAAGAAAACAAAATTTGAATATTAAAAGAAAAGTCAGACTTTGAAAAACAAAAACCTGTTTTTGAAAACTACTGTTTTTTTTTAAATTTCCATAGAATTTCAAAATGGTTTTTAAAAACAAAAAAAAAGAAAAGAAAATTGAATTGGTTATCAAACAACTCTGTTTTTGAAAAATTAAAAACAAAAAACAAAATGGTTATCAAACGAGCCTAAATTATTTTTAAAAGTTGTTGAATAAATAATTCTTAAAAAATTATTGAATGAAGTAAAATTAAAATAAATAAATCCATAACTTGATGGGAGGTAAAAAAAGTTTAGAAAAATGTTTTTAGATCATCCTTGAACCAACTCAATCCAATCCATAGAATTCAATTTTCATTTATTGGAACTTAATTTACAAGTTTATAACTCAACTCAAACCATATGAGTGGAATGGATCGATTTTTTCAGGTCATTAGACATTTTAACATCCATAGTAGTGGGATTCAAATATTAGAACTACGGGAAAAAATGTTTTGACCGTTGAGRTATATATTCAAATCGTAAACACCAATGTAAGTCGAATAAATATTAGAAAAATAATAATACTACATAACTAATAATAAGTGCAATAACAAAAAAAAAAGGATTGAGATTTTACGCAAGAAATATACAGTAGTTCGAATGTACTCGAACCTATGACAACTACTTGCAAGGTAATCCTCGAGATGTCTACTAACATTGATATTTCAATGTGTTCAAAACTCCATATCGAATATTCATTTTGATTTTTCAGCTTTCGGCTTATAAAATAGTTCTTAAACTATTAAATAATTCTTAATTATTTTACCTTTAATGTATTAAAAATTCACAATTAAATAATTTCATAAAAAGTTAATTAAAAATTGTTAATAAAAAATCAATCTGCCATTAAATTATTATTTTTCTAACATATTTGCATATACGAGTATGTCGCTTAGATGCGCTGCTTAAAAGAAATGAAAATTTCTTTATTGATGTAACGTCCTAGGTCCAGGATTCAGAATCTAGATTCGGCACCTTTTGGCACCGGTATTCCTCCCCGAAGAGCGTCAGTGGAGTTCTTACGATTGAGCCACCCAAAAGGAAGGTGCACCTTACTTCCATGGTCTCAGGATCTCTCTCATTCGGATGTGGTATCGGTTYATTCATCGGTGAGATCATTTCTTAGCCTACTAGTTGTGTTGTCGGCTCTACTCAAACCAGTTTTCATGTGACATCCGACTAGAGAGGAGGGCATTGATACCACATCTAAATGAGAGGGATTTTGAGACCATAGAAGCATGGTTAAGAAAGATTTAAAAAGAATTGATAGTCACTACTTATACTAACAAGGTGCACCTTCCTTTTCAGTGGTTCAATCACAAGAACTTCAAAGTTAAGCGCTTAACTTGGGGTAATCTTAGGTTGGGTGATGTCCAACTTGTAAATACTACTTTCAGTCTCGGTCTGGGTTCCAAATTATGGTCGGATGGGATTTTGGTTTGCTTTTATTTTTTATTTTTTCTTCTTTATTTCTTTATAATAAATAAATAATAATATTATTATATTTGATTTTTTTTTCTTTTTCTTCATTCCTTACTCTTATTTTTATTCTGGTAGTTTTTTTTAATCTCACTTATTTTTATTTTCAAATTTAATTATAAATTTTCAAACTTATCATTAATTTTTAATAACTTTACCATCATATGTATATYTGTGTATATATATATATGAATATTTTTTATTTTGTTCAATTATATAATTTTTTTTTGGAATATTCAATTATATAATTAAAGACTAGSTTTGGTTAAAATTATTAATAAAACATAATTAACCAACATTCAACTTCAATTTACTCATTCAAATTATTTTCATCAATCTTCGTTATCTTGTTCCGCCATTTCTATCGACATCGATATTTTCATAAGTAAGTTACTCATATTTTTACATTATAAAAGTGATTAATTATAACTTAATTAAGCTACAATTAAAGTTTTATCTACTAATTAAAACAATTATTATTAATTTTCACAATTTCCGTAATTTTCCCCCAAATATTTGTCGACATTGACATATCCATCGACATATCCATAAAATTGGGACCTCGGTATTCCCATCGACATCGGCATTTCGAACCTTGCTTTCAATTGTATATTTCTTTGTTTAGCATCTATTATCTGAGCCAAATTTTGGAAACTAAAAAAAGAAGTAGTTTTTGATTTTTAAATTCTACTGAAAGTTCAAACGTGTTCGTAAGAAATGTGAATATATACTAAAAAATTGTGAGCAGACTAATATAATTGTTATAAACATGGGCTTTAATGATATATTAACTTTTTGTTAACAAATTTCAACATTTTTTTTTTGTAAGGACCTAATTAAGAATTTTTCATACATCAAAGTTAAAATTGAGAATTTAAAAAAATTAAGGATTAGATAGAGAATGTAAATATGTGAGACTATATGGTATATTTGGCCATATTATTAATTTATTTTGGCTCCTAACTTACTAAAGTCTTTTTAAAACCCTAAACTTCATAAAAGTTTTATTTAGTGATTTCAACTATTTTTCATTAAGCAAGTCCATAAATCCTTTCATATAAACATAATTAATATGGTAAATATGAATAAAAAAAGTACCTTAATTAGTTAAGTTTTTATTAATTAATTTATTAAAAAATCAACAGCAAGTGATTAAAAACTTTGTTTAGAAAAAATTTTAAAACTAAAACAAAATATTCAAAAGCCTAATAATCAAAATAAAATAAGCATGAAGTTGAAGGACCCGACTAGAATTTAAACCTTAATTGAGTCTAAAAACGTTTGAAAACTAAAGTAAAATTTATTAATACTTCGAAATTTGGGCTTAAAATTCAAAAGTACTGATGAATTTCATCTTCAACCTTATAACTCTTCGTTCCAAGATTAGATTAACCAAACTCTTCAACTTTGAAATTGGAAATTGTATAATTTCAAGCCTTAATTAACTTCCCACAAAAAAATTGAATGTAATTAGGTTCTCTTTATTAGTTTCTAGTTTTTTTATCACACAAAACCACTTGGATTCCTACAATAAATATCAAAGACAATAAAAGATACCACGTATGTAGTGCAAAACCACTAGAATATTCAAGCAATAAATATTGTCGATGTAGAATTTTGACCCTCGAAATTTCACCAAATTCACACTAGTCTTCAACAATAAAAAGGGAACTGACATCAACCTGCAAAACAAATAAACCTGAATACCGGTATGGTGCTAACCACACAGGTTTCGAAGCTTAAGTTAGAACCGCAGGTCAAAGAATAGGGTTTTTCACCGTAGCTTGATTGTGAAAATTTTCTCTTTATTTATAAATGTCAAAACACTAGGGTTACAATATATCTTCTATTCTAAAATAGTTTGGGCTTTGGAGATAGTACTATCGAGGGCCGAACGGTACAAGAGAATAGGAGTTGGTCGATCAATTGACTTTTTGACAGAGCATGAAGGTTAGTCGGGACTTGGCTGGGCCCTAAACCTTGTCACGCCCTGAATTTGATCATGCTTTGAGCCTTGGACTTGTGATGTTGTTCGCTTGGGTCTAGTTTCATCTTCCCATAACAGGGGGCACCCACTTTCAAAATAGAAGATAATAAGCTTAAAATGCTAACTTCTATATTGAGACTACTTGTTGTTTGGTTTTTTAACGCCTTGTTGTTCATGGGCTGATTATTTCTATGAAACAACCCCYAGATTTGATATCCTTTATGACAATTAGCTTTTAATCAAGTCTCTTAGGCTCTACTACACAGTTTGATTTATCCATTAGTCTTTCATTGGCCCTGGACTCGTTTGCTCGCCTTCAACACCTTTGGATTTCTACACCATTTTGACTTTCAGCCATTGGTTTTATACCCTTGGTTTCATTGATTAGCTTGGCTCATTTGCCCGCTTTGAGTTTTAACTTTGCTAGGATCGTTCACTTGCATTTTTCAGCTCTTTTGGGTTTTTTTTCATTTAGGCTTAATTTACCATTGATCTTTCCCGGTTTCAATGACTAGCTTTTAGCTTATTAGCCTGCTTTAGGTTCGTCCCTTTTGAGTTCCTTGATCCGGTTTTATTGTTGATTACCCTATCTAGCCTCCCACTTGAGGAGTGTATATTTTAAAAATAAAAATAACTGCTCAAGTAGTTGCAAACTAAAAAAACAAATAATTTTGAAGCATAAAATCTAGCCTAACCTGAAACGAATATGCAGTAATCAAATTTCAAACATATCCTAATCGTCATTTAACAATAAACTAAAAGAACTAATTGTTGTTGTGAAAAAAAAAAAGTTTTCAAATGCCTATCACTTTGCTTTGTTGCTTCTTAGGGTGGTGTATTAGCACTCTTGTGACACTCGTTGTTCCCCCTAACTTCACCTACTCCATTAGGCGTTGGATAGACTAGTGATATGCTGAGGATATCATCTTTAGTCTGTGTATGATTGTTCTACCTAATATTGCGTTATAGGATGAGGTGTAGTTGACGATAAGGAACTCGATCATCTTTGTAACGCTCCTCGACTCACTGCCAAATGTCACAGGTAGTTCTATGCTCCCTTCAGGGATGACATGTACTTCGTCGAAGCCGACTAGTGGTGTTGGGTTGTTATTCAATTTTCTGTCACCCAATCCTAAAGCCTCGTACGCGCTCACTGATAATATGTCAGGTGTATTGCCCCCGTCCACCAAGATACGATGAACTTTAACATTGTCTATCTTTAGAGTGATGACCAATGCATCATTATGCGGGTTATATAGGTTGGCCACTTCACCTACTAAGAACTCAATTTTGGGTGCATGCCCTGCAAAACATGTTTCGTATACCTCATGGGCTTCCTAATCAGCCCTAACCTCCCTGACACTTGACATATGCCTTTCTTTTTCTGCTCGATTCTCCTCCTACAAGTCCTTCGAATATTGTACTTATCTCTCTGGAAAGAAGCTTGTCATCCCAGTCGCTACTTGGAACTATTTTGTACTCATGTACAAATTATTCCAGATGGCCTTTCCAAATGAGATGTTCTACTTTCCTCCTTGAGGTTGTAACAGTCTTGTGTCGAATGGTCATGATCTCGATGGAAGATGCAATATCTACCCTTAGCTCTCTTATGAGATGGCGCCTTCATCTTTTTAGGCAATTTGAGTAGCTTTTTTTTTGTCTCTTGTCTCCATTAGAACCTGCTCGAGTGGAATCGTTATTGGGGTGTATTTTTCAAACCTTTTTTGGGGGTCCCGCTGACTCGATTGATCTTACGTACTATTGGTTTTTCCCCCACTTTGTGATCTAGATTGTTTTTCTCTAGACCATCTCTCTTTCTGTTGTACTCTATTTGACAACGCTTCCCATCGTAGTCTTGAGTGGAGTAGTTCTCCTGCACTCGTATATTTTTATGCTCGACTTAGTGCCTCTAAGAAGGTAGTTATGATTTTTTTTTCTCAAAAGAGAATAACAAGTTCTCATATTTTACACCGAACATGAAGGTGAGAAGTGATACTCCGATGATAAGACCCTCGACCTGTAATTTTTCCTCGTTGAACCGAGTTACATATTATTTGAGGTTCTTTATTGACTTTTGCTTTTATAGTGAGAAGATATGCCACATGTCGACTTCTATTCTGCCTTCCAACAAACTATATGACGAATACTCTTGCTAACTCTTTGAAGGACGAGATTGAATTCTTTTTTAGTTGTTGAAATTAGAAGTGAGTAGAACCAGTCAATGTGAAAAAGAACATTCGGCATCTAATGGCTTTTGTCACTCCATAAATGTTCATCCACTCCCTGTATGCATCGAGATGGTTAATAGGATCTGTCGAGCCGTCATACTGTTTGATGGCTAGGAGTTTAAATTTTGGTGAAACTTTCTCCTTCATAAATTCTTAAGTGAATGGTGAGTCTGCTTAATCCACCATTTTCTCCAGGTCGCACTCTTTGACTTTTCGTTTTTCACTAGGGTTTTGTGGCTTCTCAGCGTGCTCATGCCTGCTAGGCTATAATTTTTTGTCAGTGAGAGCGTTTGTCTGAGATCTTATCGGCTACCCCTGCTGTTCTTGCTCCTACTGCGCGCCACGGACTTTTGTGGCTGCATAGTTGTCGGACCTAGTCGATTGAAGACTCCATCTTGCAGTTTATCGTTTCCTCCCATCTTTTATTTGCTTTGGTTTGATGGATTATTTGTCGACTGCACAACATCTTCAATTTCTAGGGCATTGTCTTTTCGCAGATCTCGGACCAGTGTAGGTTGTCTCAAATTTGTTACTCTAGTCTACTCAGAAGGAGAGATATATTATGGTGCATTGATAACTCTCCTAAAGAGAGTTATTTGTGTATAAAATTCGCATAAAATAGCTAAAGATAACCTCATCTAGCCCCATATTCATTGAGTTGTGCTTAAGTTAGAAATTAAATCAATGGTCTCCTATATAATACTAGCGCTTATATAAATGATCTAATTTTGAGCATTTTGATGCAGCTTTAATGATGCTACAGCATCGGGTCCAGAAAGAGACAAAAAGCAGCAAGCTGGCAGTGAAAAACTTCTCAACAAAATTTACCATAGTAATTGGAGGTTTCACCTGGGAGTGAGAGTTGGGCCCCACAGGGCTTGTTTTGTTGCCCTAAAATCGGAGAGGAGTATAAAGGCCACAAGAAAGAGAAGCCTCCGGGGACACACAAGACAATTCCATTTTTCATTCTTGCAATCACTCAACCCTTACTCCAAGAAAACCTCCACAACTGTTCGAGGAAGAAAAGAGGAGAAGAAGACCAGACATCAGTAGCTGAAAATAAGCCGAGAACTGTTGTTGGGAGCTAATCTTCAGCTCCCTCTCTTCATCTTTTAGCTCTTTGTATTGTTTTTATTCCCTTTATGGCATTGTCTAGCTAAACACCTTCTGTAAGGGGGAGATGTTGTGAACTCATTTCAAGGGCTGTAACTTTGTTGTTCTGCATTAATGATAGTGTGTTTTGATTTGAAGTTGTTGTGTCACTCTATTTTCAATGTGCTTGATCATCATATTGAAATACCTTCTTAATAACTTTTGGAAAAATGTATTAGGGAGCGAAAATCTTCATCCCGAGCTAGATTCTACTTGAGTTAGAGTGTGGTAACTTAGGGATAAGCACCACCTAGCTTGGTTATTAAACTGTTCATATATGCTATTATTGTTTGTCTAAGAAATCTAATGGTAGAAAATCTGGGGTGTTTGGAAAAACATCTTGTCTGTTTGACCACTGCATTCACTCCATTAGTGTTGCAGCATCGTTAGAGTAGCCCAGAAAGAGTCGTTGTTCTCTCCTTCTTACGCCTTTATTTTCATAGGAAGTTACTCGTTGATTGTTTATGTTCGTTAGCTCTAGCGAAAATTTACGTGTGTTTAAGAATATATTTAAACTACCTGCATTACAGTTCATTCTAGCATTTATTCAGAAGAAAAATTATTTAGTTTAATGCATTGATTTCTTAAGTGAATATTGAGTGTTTGGGCACTTAGTCTCTATGGATTCAAACTTTTTATTACTTGCTGCGACGATTGTGTATACTTGCATATATAAGAATTGGTAACATAATCCGTAGACAACATGCATCCATTTGACTTTCTCTTCCAAGGTTACTAATTTGTCCCTTGTTGGCCTTGGTTCTCATCATGTTGTTCTCCCTATTCTGGAACTCGTTGGCTTGTCTCACCCAGAACTTCCTCGAGTAAAACCCAGTTCTCGGTTCACCTTTCTCCTTGGATGACAATCGTTGTCGAAACATTACTTACTCTCTCTCAGAATTCATGTCTATTGTTTTGCCTTTTAGAGCTTAGTCATTTACATAGACAACGCCAATTCTTGATGCAGAATTTTGACCCTCGAGATTTCACCAAATTTGTACCAATCTTCAATCATAAAAAGGGAACTAACGTCAACCTATAAAACAAATAAACCTGAATACCGGTGTGGTGCTAGCCACATAAGCTCCGATGCTTAAGTTAGAAACGAAGGTCGATGATTGTAAAGAGTAGGTTTTTCAGCGTACCATGATTATGAGATTTCTCTATTTATTTATAGATGGTTGATGAGATATCTACTCTTCTAAAATAGTTTGGGCTTTAGAGATAGCACCATCGTGGGCCGGACGATACAAGAGAATAGGAGTCGACCCATCAATTGGCTTTTTGGCATAGCACAAAATCATGGTCGACCGAGACCTGGTTGGGCCTTCGACCTGGTCACGTGCTGGATTTGGTCATGATTTGAGCCTTGGACCTATGATGCTATTTGCCTGTCGGGTTTAGTTTCATCTTCCCATAACAAATATCGAAGACAATAATAAAAACATTAACTACCAATGAAGTTTTGGCTTTTCTCTATTTTGGTACACTCTTATAATGTGCAATTTGACCCTCTACTTTTAGAATTTTGTCTATTTTAGTCTCAATACTTAAAAAATGTCAATTTTGATCCATGTACTTTTAAAAAGTGTATTTTATTCATTTTTAATTTAAAAAATCTAATTTGTTCTGGTCATAATTTCAACACGACACAACACTACATCAGCCTCATCATTGGGCCCAAAGTCCAAAGATTGACCCAATCCTCGCTCAGACCTGATCCAACCCTCTACAGGTTAACATTTGACCAGTCCGGTTCAGCCCAGATCTTCCATCAATTGGATTGGATATGGATCTCCATTTTTTAAGTCAACCCTCTAGAGGTTAACGTTAACAACCCTCTAGAGGTTAATGTTAACAATCGATATAGCCATTTAAAATAAGTCATTTCAAAAAATGGCCAAACAAATTTCAGTTTTGAAAAATGACCAACGTAAAATAGGAAAATTTATGCTAAAGTTTTTAGGTACGAAATTACCCATCCATGATTTTTAAATGAATATATTATTTATCATTTTTTATAGGGGAATCATACCTATATTTTTTCTGATGAATAATTCAAATATTTTGAGAACCTTACCTGTATTTTGTAATTCAAATATTTTTACAACAGAATTTTACTAACAAACCTAAAAGGAAGAAATATTAATTAAATTAAAATTTAAAACAAAATTTAAATAAAAAAGATCATTTTAGAAATAGAAATACCAATACCTAAGATGGAAACAAATATAGTAACAAACATGATCAACAAATATGAAAAAATATAGTAATAAGCGGTGAACAAATGAACAAATACGGTTAACAAGTGAACAAATATGGTGAACATATGAACAAATACGATGAATAAATGAAAAAATGCGATGAATAGATGAACAAATACGATGAATAGATGAAAAAATACCTGAACATTAAAATGAACATATACTGTGAAAAATAAGGTGAACTAATGTTTATTTTTGCGACACAATTAATACAAATATATAAAAAAACTCTACCTTTGAACTCATCCAGCTGGCATCTCTCTTCTTTACCCTCCGCAGCCACTCTCCACCCCATTTAGAGCTTTATCACCCGCCTTGTTTCTCCATCGTTGTATTACTTACTTAATTTCATCGATTCCCCACTCCACCTACATCTAGTCAACCGCCTTGCGGTTCCACCGTTGTCTCCCTACTCAATTACGTCCATTCCCTGCCTTATTGTCACCCTTGCTCAATTCCCGTCCATTGTCTCCCTCCTGATACCCTTTGATCGTTCTCACTTTATGTGCTATTCTATTTGAGTTATGTTATGTTATATTCAAATATATATTTAAAAACTGAGATAGATGGTTTCTAAAATCTAGGAGAGAAAATGTAGGAATATAGAGATAATATAACCAAAAATAACTTTGAGAATCTAAGAGAGAGTATTATTTTAATTTTGAAAATAATAACTAAATAGAAAGGGTAAGATGGTCAAAATCAAACCTGTAAAACAGTTGGAAAAATCGAAATGGACATTTTTTATTAACAAAAACTATCTGGCCATTTTTCAAAACTTACTATAAATTCTATTTTTTAAATTGGGTCGGCCTATGGTGTATGGACAGAAGATTTGGATGAGATTGAGAATACTTTTATTGATTATTTCACTTCCTCTTCTCCTTCACTTTTGGATATTGCAAAAATTACGAACCATATTCCCACAAGGATTACGCCAGAAATTAATGCTCAGCTATTGGCACCTTATAAACAGGAGGAAATTGAGAAGGCTGTTAAACAAATGTTCCCAACAAAGTCCCTGGACCAGATGGATTTCTAGCACTTTTTTATCAGTCTTATTGGCATGTGGTAGGGCCGAAAACTATGGAAGCTTGTCTTAAAATTCTGAATAATGAGGATGATATTTGCAACTAGAACTCTACCTATATTGCTCTCATTCCAAAGGTCAAGCAACCGAGGTTAGTATCTGACTATCGCCCTATTAGTCTGTGCAATGTCTCATATAAGATTATTTCCAAATCAATTGCTAATCGACTGAAGAATGCGATTGGTTTAGTAATATCTGAAGCGTAATCAGCTTTTGTTCCTTCTCGGGCTATCACGGATAATGTTATTATTGGCCATGAGTGTCTTCACTCCATTAACCACTGCAAATTGGGTCTCACTGGAATGGGTGCGCTAAAGCTTGATTTGAGTAAAGCTTTCGATCGTGTAGAATGGTTTTATCTTGAATGTTTAATGAGGAAGATGGCTTTCGATGATAGATGGGTAAGGATCCTCATCGGCTGCATATCCTGTTTTCCATTCTTATAAATGGTTCTCCAAGAGGTTCCTTCTCCCTTTCTCAGGGTATCAGACAAGGTAATCCTCTTTCTCCTTATCTGTTCCTTTTATGTGCTCAAGGTTTGTCTGATTGATTACCCATGCCAACAGTCTAGGTCGACTCACAGGTATAAAATTTGAGGAAGGTGGCCCATCTATTTCTCATATTCTTTCTTGCAGATGATAGCCTTATTTTTCTGAGATCGTTGGAATCAGAATGCTTAATACTCAGGAATTTGTTGAATATATATGGAAAAGCTTCGAGGCAATGCATAAATTTCTCAAAGTATGCCCTTCTCTTTCACCAAATGTCCATCCGGATAGACAACTTTATCTTCAGACTATTCTTAATGTCAATTTGGTGCAGCAGTTTGCAAATTATCTTGGATTGCCATCTTATTTTACTGGGAGGAGAGGAATGGACTGGTCTTATCTGAAAGACAAAATTTAGAAAGCAATGCAAGGCTGGAAGCACTCATTCTTCTCTACTTGAGGCAAAGAGATTCTAATTAAAAGTGTTGGCCAGTCTATACCCTCATATGCAATGAGTATATTTAAGCTCCCTAAACGCTTTTGTGATGATGTTACTAAGATGTTTGCACGTTTTTGGTGGGGCACAATAGAAGATACTAAGAAACTTCACCGAATGCATTGGGAAAGAATCTGTTTTCCCAAAGAGAATGGAGGTCTAAATTTTTTAGATCCAGAAGGTTTTAACCAAGCTTTAGTGAACAAGCAAGTTTGGTGACTTCTCTCATCCCCAAATCTTTTAGTGGCCAAGGTTTTGAAATCCAAATATTTCAAAGACTCTTCTTTACTATAGGCAACAATCTCCACACCTTCTTCTTATTTTTGGAATGAATTTTTATGGGGCCGTGAACTTCTTGCTAAAGGGCTGAGATTAAGAATTCGGAATGGCTCTATAATCCAGGCATTCTCGGATCCTTGGATTCCAAAACCAAGTACATTCAAGCCTATTACGGTCAATGATTAGACTGATGATATTAGAGTGGCTCATTTTATCAACCAAAATGGAGAATGGGATAAAGATTTGGTGTCAAGCTTCTTTTGTGATGAAAACATAGATTTTATTTTAGCTATGCCTATAAGTTTGTGTAATTTGCAGGATTCGTGGCTTTGGCATTATGATAAAAGAGGATCTTACAGTGTTAAAAGTGGATACAAGCTATTCATGCATCTAAAATGTAATGCAATATCTACTAGCCGTGTTTCACAAGAAGCATAGTGAAAATCCATTTGGAACCTATCTGTTCCTTCAAAAATTAAGATTTTCATATGGAGAGCAGCTCATACCAACAGCCCACAATTTACATAAAAGAGGAATTAATGTCTTACCTGCTTGCAAACTTTGCAGAACTTCATATGAAACAACCACTCTACCATTGTAAGCGTGCACAGAAAATCTGGCATATTCTCTTCCCTTCTTTGAACTGTTTTCCTGCAGATTTCAATCTTACGTTTTTGAATTTCTTGAACTACATATCAGATAACCTTCATTCAAATGAAAAGGATATTGCAGCAATTACCTGTTGGGCTATTTGGAATAATCGAAACTCTGCACTTCGTGGAATTCAAACATCCCCTCCTGCAATTAAAAGTGAATGGATACGGGATTATCTAACCAATTTTCTACCGGCTCAAATGCTTAATAAGGTACCTCGTAATCGGACGACTCCTTCGACTGCTCATCAATGGAAACCTCCATCAAATCTCTCTCTTAAATTAATCACGGATGCTGCATGTAGAGGAGATTCAATAGGTCTCGGGTGTATTATCTAAGAATCTTCAGGTGCTCTTATTGCTGCAAAAGTTACGCACTTACCTTACAAATTGTCGCCTCTGTTTGTTGAAATTCGTGGAATTCTAGAAGGTTTGAGATTTGCGGTTTCATCTGCTTACCCTCACGTAGAAGTTGAGTCTGATTCTTTGATGGCCATTCATCTCATCCAAGGAGAATTGCATACCATGGGTGAAGAGGAGAGTTGGCTTATGGAGATTAAAGCCCTAATTCCTAATTTTGATTCAATCTTTTTCCATCACACCCCTCGCCATTGTAATTTCTCAGTCCACAGTATTGCAAAATGGGGAACTTTATCCCCATTAGACACATGGTGCTGGCAAAATGACTTTCCTCCATGGCTTTTACGAATTGTACAAGGGAGTCTGATGTAGGCTTTTAGTATTAAATAGCCGTTAGTCTGTTAGTTTTCTAATTAGCCGTTGGAAAGGTTAGTTAGTTACGTTGGTCTTCTATAAAAACCAACACTTTTGTATTTGAAAAGATTCATTAATGTATTGAATAAGATTTCTCTATTGGTAACAAACCAAATTGGTATCAAAGTCCTATTCGAAACCTAGGACCTGATGGCCGGGAAGAATGCAGCGACTTCCGGCAAAGGACTCGCAGCGGATCCTTCGGCAAGTCAACCTCTGTCACCGAAATCTGCCATCGAACGTTTACTGTTGGTGGAAGATTCATTAGGAGAGGTTCGTTCCAGTGTACAGACAATCCACGGACTTAAGGAAAATCTTTCCAAACATCTGGAGAATATAGCAATTGAGCAAGAGCGGCTGCGTGATTATCTAGGCAACCGCGACGGCCAATGTGAATAAGAACGAGTACGTCGACCAAAAAACCGATTGCCCACGCCAGATAGTGCAAGAATTACGGACATATGGGGTCGACAACATCAAGGCCTTCAACTGAGGATCCAAGAGTTGGATTATTCAGGTGAAGACAAAGACTTTCTTTGGGGAAATCCTCGTTTTGATCGTTTTGATTATCAAAATGGGGGAGGTGTTCGAACTGATTTTCGAATGAAGATTGACCTACCAACTTTCAATGGGAAGATGGACGTTGAGGGATTCTTGGATTGGGTCAAGAATGTAGAAAATTTCTTTGATTACACTAATACCCCAGAAGATAAAAAGGTATGCTTGGTCGCTTTCAAACTAAAGTCTGGAGCTTCTGCCTAGTGGGATCAACTGGAGATCAACCGACGGTAGGGTAAGCATCTTATTTGCAACTGGCCGTGAATGTTGCGCTTGATGCGCAAACGTTTCTTGCCAAATAATTTTGAGCAGCTTCTGTAACAGCAGTATCAGCGCTGTCGACAAGGGGCAAAGAACATAGCCGATTGTACTGAGGAATTCCATCGACTAGGAGCACGAAACAACTTAACAAAGATAGAAGATTATAAGATTACCCGATATATTGATGGTCTTCGTGAGGATATACAAGATCAAATGTATATTCAGCCAATTAGGCTCCTGACCGATGCTATAACCATGGCTACAAAGATCGAAGACAAGATTGATAGGAAACGCCTCAAGAATCCTATTCGACGTACGCCTTGGGATAAATCTGTAACTGCTAAATTCTTTACCTTTGATTCAGGGAAGGTTGGGGCCGCTTCTACATCAACGGCACCCAAACCCACTGATGATATTGCTAAACCTCCTCCTAAGCCTGCGGAGGCCGTAGCCAAAAAAGGAGCTAATTAGTATGCGCGACCTACGTTGGGCAAATGTTTTAGGTGCGGCCAGGTTAGCCATCTATCTAATGACTGCCCACAATGACGAGCCTTAGCTTTGGTTGAGGAAGAAGGTGCCTACAATCTTGATGAAGATGTTCTTGCCGACGACGACGACACTGCCTATATAGAGCCCGATGAAGGTGAACTTGTTAATTGTGTCATTCAACGAGTTCTTCTGGCACCAAAGGTTGACGTTCCTAACCAACACCACTCCCTTTTCCGCACTCGCTGCAAAATCAATGGCAAGATTTGCAACGTCATCATCGACAATGGGAGTAGCGATAATATGGTATCCCGAAGGTTAGTTACTACTCTTAATTTGAAAACAGACCCACACCCTCAACCCTACAAGGTTTCATGGATCCGAAAAGGGGGTGAGGTTCAAGTTCAATCTGTTTGTACCATTCCTCTTTCCATTGGAAACCAATATAAAGACCAAGTGATTTGTGACATCTTGGATATGGATGCATGTCACATCCTCCTGGGTCGTCTTTGGCAATATGATTTCCAAGTCATACATAAAGGTCATGAAAACACAAATGAATTTAGTTGGATGGGTAAAAAGATTGTTCTTTTACCAACAGCCGAGGATACTAAACCTCGAAAGGATACTCCCTCACCTTCCAACCAGCTTTTCTCCCTAATTCCAAGGAAATCTTTCCTACAAAAAGATGAGCATTTTCTTCCAGCCCTCATAGCTAAAGGAAATTCTATTACACCTCATACACCTTCCATTCACCTTAGTATTGCCCAATTACTACAAGATTTCCATGAAACCACAGAAGAACCTACAGGACTTCCACCTTTACGAGATATTCAACGTTGTATAGACCTTGTGCTCGGCTCCTCCTTACCAAACCTTACACATTATAGAACGAGCCCCTCTAAATATCAAATCCTCCATACACAAGTTCAGGAACTCCTAAACAAAGGCCATATCCGGCCAAGCTTAAGTCCATGTGCTGTTCCTGTTTTACTAGCATAAAAGGACTCTATGCCTTAATTAGAGCCCCTAAACAATGGGAGCATTACCTTATAGGCCGTAAGTTCATACTCTTTACTAACCATTTTTCCATTAAGTACATCAAAACCCAAAAAACCATTAACCAAATGCATGCTAGGTGGGTTTCTTTCTTACAAAAGTTTGATTTTATTATAAAGCATAATGTAGGGGCAACAAATAAAGTAGTTGATTCGTTAAGTCGCAAAGCTAACCTTTTAACTATAATGTTAGGACAAGTGACCGCTTTCGAACATCTTCCTATAACATATGACAATGACAGTGATTTCCATACCATTTGGCAACAATGCAACCAACATGTTAATTGCAATGACTTTCATATTCTTGATGGCTATCTGTGTAAAGGAGACCGACTGTGCATTCCACATACGTCATTAAGGGAATCCTTAATTCGGGATATGCACAGTGGCGGTTTGGCTAGACATCTTGAACATGTGATAAGTGGCTTTTGGCTCTAGTAATTTAGGGTGTTTTTTAGTCATTTTATAGTTTTTACCGACATTTCCTTTGGGTAGTTTAATCGTTTTTAGTATTTCTTTCTTTTGTAGGACTTGAGTTGATGAAGAGGAGAAAAAGAGGAAATAAAGAAGAAAAATCGAACCAAATTCCAGTGTGTTGGACGCCTAGGCGCCGAAAATTGACAAAATGGCAGAATGTTGGGCGCCAAGGCGCTACGAAGTTGGAAGCGGAGTTCGTGTTTGGGCGCCTAGGCCCCAAAATTGGGCGCTTAGGTGCTCGCGATAGAACTTTATTAAATATATCATTTTAACCTTAGCTGCCGGAGAGGAAAAACAGAGGAGAAAAGACGTGTTTAGAGAGAAAAGTGAGGATTTTGAGAAGATCGGAAGGAACGCGAAGAACAGAGGCTTGATAGATCGCCGAATTTGTTTTCTTTCTCTTCTTTTTTCTCTCCTTTAGCTTCAACTTCCTTGAATGATGTTGATTAAGATTTTATTTTTGGATGAACTAAATACATTTTTTAGGGCATCGATGTAGCCTTTATCAAACTTGACTCTTCTATGTTCTTTATTTGATTTTTTTTCTAAACTTGTTGGTTGTGAGAACTTTTTATATTCTTAATGCATTGTTGAGATTTGGTCATTTTTAACATTGATTCATTGTCATAAATCGAGGTTGAGAAACAAGATTATTGACTAGATTTGAATAGTTCTCCCAAATTAAAGCAAGAGATAGAGATATTCTTGTGAATTTTGTGGCATAGTTTTTGGGTTCTACGTGCTTAATTATTTGAATCGTCAAAGTAGTCATAGAGATATAGATACTCTACTTTTCGAAGAAAATCGTTATTGCTTGAGAAAGAATATCGAGTCAATAGGGTAGAATCTGCCAACAACCATTGTTTAGAAAAGTTTTGAGTAAAGTAGTAGGAAGAGTTAAAGGGCGATATCGGTGAAGTCATGCTTTAGAGTTTAATCTGCTTGAATTGATTCTTGATAGTTGTGATATTTTCTTCTGTTTTAGATCGAGTTTCTTTTAGAATTACTTCATTTCACCACCATTAAACGTTCGACATTCAGATAAAATTGAAGTGGAGAATTTGGTAATTGGTAATCATTCATTCCCTGTGGAGACGATACTTTACTTACTTCTATATTACTTGTGACAATTCGTACACTTGCAAATTCGAACAACAAGTTTTTGGTGCCATTGCGGGGGAATGAAATTTTTACTAATTTCGAAATCGAAAGCTTTGGTATTAATCTAAATTTTTTTTGTTGTTTATTAATTTGTTTGTTTGTTTCATTTAGGAAGTGGAGCAAGTGCATGCGAAAATCTGGAAGCAGTAATCTTCTTCCTATTGATTTTTAGATCGAGCGCACTTGTCGAAGAAATAGAAAAGAAAAGAAAGAGTGTGTTGCACAAGAGAGTGACAGGATGGCAGAAGGCGGAGAAAATGAGAATCAGACATTGAGGGATTATGTGTTGCCAAATGTAACTGAGATAAATTCTGTTATTCGAAGGCCTGCAATTCAAGTGAACAATTTGGAGATCAAGCCGGCTACGCTTCAGATGATCTAGACTTCAGTACAATTTTGTGGATTACCCAGTGAAGATCCAAATGCTCATATCGCGAATTTTTTGGAGATCTGTGACACATTCAAATATAATGGAGTGACAAATGAGGCTATCAAATTAAGGCTTTTTCCGTTCTCTCTAAAAGACCGAGCTAAGCAATGGTTGAAGTCTCTGCCGGCAAATTCAATTCAGACATGGAATGATTTGGCTTAGAAATTCCTTGCCAAGTTCTTTCCACCTGCGAAGTCAACTAAGATTCGAGTTGAGATTAATAACTTTGCTCAATTTAAAATTGAGACATTGTATGAAGCATGGGAAAGATAAAGGAGCTCTTAAGAAAGTGCCCCCACCATGGATTACCTAAATGGATGCAAGTGCAGAATTTTTATAATGGATTAGATAATGGAACAAGAACTATAATAGATGCAGCATCACAAGGGGCCTTCATGGGAAAAACTGAAAGTGGAGCATACGATTTGTTGGAAGAAATGACATTGAACAACTACCAGTGGCATAGTGAGAGGTCAGCTCAGAAAAGGTCGATGGGAGTAAATGATGTGGATGTTATCGCTGCATTGACCACGCAGGTTGCTTCCCTTACCAAGCAACTTCAATCAAGTCAGCTTGCGGTAAATGCTATACAAATACCACCTACATTTTGTGAATATTGTTATGGTAACCATCGTAGTGAAGATTGTCAAGTGGGGAACCCATTTATGCAAGGCCAACATGAGCAAGTTCAGTTT
This sequence comes from Momordica charantia, assembly GCF_001995035.1. The sequence continues at coordinate 61,807 of NW_019104876.1, read as the reverse complement.
GTTGGGAATTTTAATCGCCAGCCAAATAACCCCTATTCCAACACCTATAATCCAGGTTGGGTGCCTGGGCGTCGAAATTTGACAAAATGGCAGAATGTTGGGTGCCTAGGCGCTTAACTAGGTGCCTAGAAGCTACGAAGTTGGAAGCGCAGTTCGTGTTTGGGCGCCTAGGCGCCGCAATTGGGTGCTTAGGCGCTCGCGATAGAACTTTGTTAAATATATCATTTTAACCCTAACCGTCGGAGAGGAAAAACAAAGGAGAAAAGACGTGTTTAGAGAGAAAAGTGGGGATTTTGAGAAGATCGGAAGGAACGCGAAGAACGGAGGCTCGAGAGATCGCCGGATCTATTTTTGGAAAACCTTGTGGAAAAAATTTGATACAGGGATAAAATATAGCACTACCAGCCATCCTCAAATAGATGGTCAAACCGAAGTCACTAACCGAACGCTGGGGAATCTTATACGCTGTCTTGGTGGCATAAAACCAAAGCAATGGGACCTCACACTTGCTCAAGCTGAATTCGCCTACAACCACATGAGAAATCGATCCACAGGGAAGTCCCCAAATAGTATACACTAAACTCCCTCAACTTACTGTGGACCTAGCTAACATTCCTTCTAATGTTGATTTTAATCAGGAAGCTGAACACATGGCTGAAAGAATAATAGAGTTGCATATGGAGGTCACAGATAACTTGATGAAAGCTACAGCAACCTATAAGGCAAATACGGATAGTCATCGTCGAGAGAAACACTTCAAAGTAAGAGATTTGGTGATGGTCTACCTACAGAAGTCCAGATTTCCTACCGGTACATATCACAAACTTCACAATAAGAAGATCAGACCATTTGAAATCCTACAAAAGTATGGTGATAATGCTTACAAGATCAATCTCCCAGCTGATCTATGCATAAATCCCATATTCAACGTTAGACATCTATGAATATCATGCAGCGGATGCCTTCCAATTAACTACATAAAATCGTGGTCGAGTTTTCTTTTAAGGCGGAGGGAATATGATGTAGGCTTTTAGTATTAAATAGCCGTTAGTCTGTTAGTTTTCTAATTAGCCGTTGGACAGGTTAGTTAGTTAGGTTGGTCTTCTATAAAAACCAACCCTTTTGTATTTGAAAAGATTCATTCTTGTATTGAATAAGATTTCTCTATTGGTATCACACAGAGTCCCTTTCAAATCTTGCCCTATAGCGTAATTTAATGCAACTATTCCTATTTCAAAAAAAAAAAATGTTACTTCTAATGTTGTTTTAAAACTTTTAATTATTTTAAACACACCTATTCTTAAACGCATCTATTATATTAAAGAAATTTTTTGATAATCTTTTTAAGAAATAAGAAAACATGTACAAAAGAATAATATATAAAAAAACACATATTATAAAATTCCTTGGTTTGAAAAATATTTAAAAAATAAATTTTAATAATTAAAAATAAATTATTATATCCAAATGGCTCATTCAAGTCCGATCCAACTTTGGCCCATCAAGTTAGACTCATATGGATTGGGCTATGAGCTTAGGTTTGAGTTGTCGGGCCGACTTAGGTTGTTCACTTCATTGATTTGACTTCACTTTACTTAAGATTCAAAAAGATAGAGGCCTAAACAATATTTGAGGCTTGTACGGTTTGGGTCTGGGCCAAGCTTGGACCGTTGCTTCCTTTTGGGCTAGGTCAGCCCAACTCGGCCCAATGACGAAGCTTGAGTCACTACACTCGATAGTATTTAAAAAAAAATTCAAGAAGGGTTTGGATTGGCTATTTTGGTCATTTTTACTAGTACAAAATGTTTAGTTCTCTATTTTTGTTTTTACACTTTTAAAATATTCATTTTGATCCAGATTTATTTTATATGTTTTCTTCGGATCATAACTTCAACACAACAAACACTACCCTTGATATTTTATTTTTATAAATTTCAACATGGGTTGATGGATTTGAACCACCTTTAGAAGGTAAATAATGTTTTGACTAGCTGTGTTATGTTTATGTCAGCCTACGGTCAATAAATTTCTTGAAATATTGTCATAATTTTGTATTAAAGAGTTTTTGTTAAGTATGAAATTTGCGTTTTAAGCCGGACAAATTATTACTTTTTAAAAGTACGAAGACCAAAACCAATGTTTAAAAAAAAGACCACAGTTAATTTATTATTATTTATCTTCCATAAGCTCTAATTAATGTACTGCTTGCATAAAAAAATTATGGTGCATATTTATTAGGTATTATTAATTTAATTACAAAATGCCTAACTAAAGTTTTTGTTGAAGTTATTTATTTTTTGTTTGAAAAAGAGTTTTGGTTGAATTTCAATGGAGAATGAAATTAAAAAGCCTGTAAATTTAAAAGTCAGAGAAAAAAAAAACCAACTACAGTTGAATAAAAGGTCTAAATATCTAAGATCCTGGAGAATAATAAGGACTCAAAATAAAAACACTAACTATTCAAATGTTATTCTTTCAACATTGTCTATTAAAATATTTCAAAAAAAAAAAAACATTGGCTATTAAAAATTATATTGAATCGAAATCAGAAACATATTCATATTATTGTTTCCTTGTATTAGAAACATGAATCAAACCTATTATGATTACTCTAGTATCCTTTTCATATTCTTAACCAATTAAGAGTGCATTCGAAATAATGCAATATATCTTTTATTTAAAAGAACAATAATCGATAATAATAAATTTTAATTTAAATCTTTCACAATTTATTTGATATTATCCAGTAATAACTAATTAACATAAAATCACATCAGCTAAAAAAAGAGATTAATATAATTTTTTGTTAGTATAACCTCATTTTGGACCTTATCATATTACCTACTATTAGATCTTGTGTTTGATTCATAGTTATAGGGATGCACATAGCGTAAGCCACATGATATCGATTCGGAACATAATTAATATAATATTATTGAATTTTATTTTTAAGTTTAACAAGGATCCGGGACCTTATGATATCACCTAATATTAGATCTTGGTCCCTAGTTATAGGGATGCACTTAGCGTAAGCCACACGATATTGATTCCGAGAAATCAAAACTATATATATAAAAAAAAAACATAATTAATATAATATTATCAATATTTTTTTTGACCGGAATGTTTAATTGATATAATTCATGATAACCGAGAGTTGAATTAAAATAAATGATAAATTAGATAGAAGTTTTGTAATATCTAAGGTATATGTAAAAACCGCCGATAACTCTCCATATATTTTAGGGGAAAATTGTCTTGAGCAAATATGTTTTTTTTTTAATGATTTAGCTCTAAATAGAAGTTTTTTTTTAAAAAAAAAAACAAAAAAAGCGCTCTAAATAGAAGTATTCCAAACTTATAAATTAAATATCTGGAGGTTCAACATGCATATTTTATGCTTATCCGAAAATTTATAAGGAAATTTACTCATTAAAAATGATTTATCTTAACATAGGAGATGCTGGAGCATCGGAGCTAACAATTGAAGTTGAGTTGAGGAAAGAAACAGAAATTCTTCTTACCTGAGAAAAAGTTATAATAAAAGCATTTGATATCCAATAAATGAATTAAAATTTACCCACCCATCAACTTAAACTTAAACTTTTGGGTTGAGTGCCTAATTCTCACTAGACCCATTATAGGCCTGAGCTGTTCCTTTAAATTAAGGAGGGGTATAAATGCTTCAAGGCAAGGCTCATTCCTATCATCAATCCCAAAGAGAGTCTGTAACACGAAAAAATGGAGAGAGATTCCTTCCATCTTCCAGAGCTACCTAAGATGACAATAGTGGGGTTGAAGCAGCTTACCCAGTGGATAAAACTTTGTTTCCTACTGTTTCTTCTTCTCTCTTGTCTAAATCGAAACGGCCGATTATACATCTTCTTCATTTCGTTGTTTTATGTTACGTTTGAGCTAAACTATGGAGGAAGTTATGAACCTTTCCTGTAAACATTGATTTTCTGGTGTTTCGAGTTATTTTTGCTTGATTAAAGTCTGTTTATTTTCTACAAGTTCTAAAGATGATGATTAATCACCATACTTGAACCAGCTCCTTAATTAGCTTTGGAAGACTGYAGCAGGGTGAGGAAGGTTTTAATCTATATTAGATCTATCTTTTAGCATGGAGTGTGGGTAGTAAAGGATAATACTCACCTAATTTCTATTGCTTTTGAAAATAAAATGGAATGAATGGATCATCATAGTGAAAATAAAATGGAATCAGTGTGTCGTGTTGAGATTTTTAATATGTAGTCGGTAGTTTCGTTGGAAAAAATAAAATTACAAGCACACAAGAGAAGATTGAGACACTAATATTTACGTGGAAACCCCTCAATGTAAGGGGAAAAAATACGGGACAACTTCAAAAAATATCCACTATAAATATAACGGGTTACACCGATTTCTTCCCTAGTCGTAACTAGTTAGAATCTTGGCTCACAACTAGTACATACAAATACCTTTCATCAACAAAAAAAATGGATTAAAAAAATAAGGAGAGGTTTCACCAGCAAAAGCGACACAAAGAAACTTAATCGAAAGATAAACGAACTGAATCGACAGCGAATTCGCAAAGCATATAGAATTTTCTTTCTTCTTCGACTATTACATAACCAACAACCAAAGACTTGAAGCTCTCTCTCACTATGTTTCTTATTCTTCTTTGCAAACCATAATCCCTCTTTTCTTTTCTATTTATTTTTTAAATTCTTATCCACCTATTTATCCAGTTCTTTATTTTCTTCCCTAGTCTATTATCGAGTTCTTTATTTAGGTACTTATCCACCTATTTATCCAGCCATACTGTGCTTATATAGCCATTTTAAATAGACAATCTAAAAATACGGCCAAACTAACTCTAAGTTTTGAAGAATGACCAACATAAAAATAGGAAGATCTTTACTAATTTTTTAGGTACGAAATTACCTCTCTCCTATTATTACCTCTCTCCAAATAGGAGAATTCTACGTATAATTTTACCTGTCATTTTTGTAGGATAATTAAACTATTTTGATAATCTGGGGCTATATTTTTTAATTCAAATATTTTTCCAAACTAATTTTTGGAAGAATTATACTAACAAATCTATAGAATTTTTTTTTATTAAATTAAAATCTAAAACAAACAAGAAAATCAATATTTTGAAAATGATATTAAAAAGACAGAATTTAATCAATAAAATCATTATTGAAAATGATACTACAAAAATCTTAAAGAATATATAATAAATATAATTAATAAACAAAATGTAACTAGAAATAGAAATACGATGAAAAAATACAGTGAACAGAGGAACAAATATGATGAATAGATGAACAAATCTAATGAACAGAAGAATAAATGTGGTGAACAAAGAAACAAATACAGTGAATAGAGGAACAAATACCATGGATAGAGAAATAAATAAGGGAACAAATAATGTGAACAAATAAGGTGAAAAAAAAATAAAAATAAGGTGGACAAATAATGTAAAGAAATAAGATGTATTTTTTGTGAACAATTAATACATAAATATAAAACACTCTATCTCACACCAAAAAGGTACACAATTTGTAAAAACTCATCGTATATGTCTCTCTCCTTTACCCTCCACCACACTTGCAACCAGCTCTATCACCCGCTGCATCGTTCCATCGTTGTTCCCTTACTCGATTCAATCAATGTGTTGCATCGCCTAACGAGATCTATCTCCCTCGCTTAATTTTTGTCTCCCTAACCCTTGCAATACATTCAGTTTCCTCTCTCTCCCTTCATCAACTCGACTCTGGTTGTTTCCCGATTGTCTACCTCTTTGTGCTATCTCATTAAATTTGGTGAGTTATGTCCCCACATATATATCGATTATGTTTATAGCAATAGTGGTTGGAAAAACAAAACTAGAATTAGGGGAGATAGAATCTAGGAGAGATAATGGAAGTTATGATATCTTGGTCTTAAAAATAATAACCAAATAGAAAAAGTAAAATGGTCAAATTCAAACCTACAAAATAGTTAGAAAAATACAAATGAACATTTTTCAATATCAATGATCATTTGGTCATTTTTTAAAATTGGGTAACAAATAGAGACACCTATTATAAACTCTCGTTTTTTTTTTCTCTATTCCTCATTCACCTACTGTTTTGAGTTGAATGTTAGTCAGTTGTTTTTCCCCAATTTTTATGAGTTTGTAATTGATTCTAATTTAAGTTTGAATACCCAACATATTAATTTAGGGTAAAAATTCAGTCTCATACGATTATTTAGGCTCGTTTGATAACCATTTTAGTTTTTGATTTTTGGTTTTTATTGTTTTTAGTTTTTGGTTTTCGATTTTCTGTTTTTAAAAAACAAAAACCATATATGTTTGATAACCATTTTTTTGTTTTTTGTTTTCCAAAACATGTTTGCTATCCATTTTTAGTTTTTAGTTTTTAAAAAGTTAGAAAATTGAAAATACATATTAGAGAGAAAATTTTATGGAGAGTAGAGATGACAATGGTATGGGTGCGAGTGATCAGGATGCTCTCCCCCATTCTCGTGCTCGTGAAAATTTTTAGTCTCCGTCTCCACCTCGTTCTTGGGTTCGAGAGATGTTCTCGAGAAAAATTATCGGTTTTATAATTGTTTGTAATTATTTTTATAATTTAAGGATAAAAAAAGTGTAATAAATATATATTAATTATTTTAAAAAAATGGAATCGGGGATGGGGACGGGGTCGGGACATGCATTTCCTATTTTCGCGACCCGACCGTGTGGAAATTTTTGTCTTCCCCCTAATGTAAAGACACGAAAATAGTTTAGAGAGATGTAAATAAACAGTTGGAAGGTAAATTTTAGACAGATAGATAATAGCTCCTCCACTTCTGGAATTGATAAATGAAACCTTTCCAAGCCCGAACAAGATCGGAAGAACTGATTGCTTTCTACAATAACAAAATAGTTATCTACTAGCCATGTTTCTTTCAGTGAGAATGCCGTAGGACTCCAGGAATTTTTTAAGCTGAACATGCTCAAAAGATGCTGCCTAAAGCATTTCGCTTTGATCATTCGACTGTCCACCGAGTGAAACGGTATCCTCGTATGGACTTGACAGCTTCAGAGTACAAGGACTCGGGCTGAGATTAGAACATAGAAGACATCACCATAAGTCTCAGGAGGGGTCATCCCCGTGGTGTGTACTTTTTTTTTAAAAGGATTTTAAAAAAATAGTGAAAGAAAAAGTAAAAGATAAAGAGAGAAAAATTGTAGAGAAAAAAAATATAAAAGATATGTTAAAGAAAAAAAATTATAAAGAAAGAGAAATATTATAGTGGAAACAAATTTAGAGATAATAACAAGATTCAAAATATAATTTTTAGAGAAAATGAGAAAATACAAAGATAAATAAATTTTACAATGAAATAAAATTGAACGAGAAAATAAAATATAATTTTCAGAGAAAAAAATAAATATATTACGAAGAGAATGAAAAGTTATAAAAGATAAAATTTTAGAGAGAAAAAAGCTAGGAAAATATTAAATTTTTAGAAAGAGAAATGAAACTAGTAAAAAAAAATAAAAATACAGAAAAATCTGAAGAGAAACAAATAATAATAAATATTCAAAATATGAAAATTTTAGAGAGAGAAAAATAAAGTTTGTAGAGAGAAATTTAGAAATAAAAAAATTTTATGTTGAGAAATAAATTTTTTAAAGATAGATAGGAGGAAGAAAAAAAAAGTTGAATATTAAAAGAAATCAAAATTTGAAAAACAAAAAAAGTTTTTCAAAACTACTTTTTTTTTTTTTCTTAAAATTTGACTTATTTTAAAATGCTTATCAAAACTCTATATATAGCTAAAAAAAGAACATAGAGTGAAAGTTAATGTTTTTAAGATTAATNTAAATTTACCTAGAATGTCAAAATAGTTTTTCAAAAACTAAAAACAGAAAATTGAATTGGTTATCAAACAACACAGTTTTTTAAAAACTAAAACAAAAAATCAAATGGTTTTCAAACGGCGTTATATTTTTGTTTATGAATTTAGAAGAGAGAGTAAATATGTAGCATTTCATCGCTTGCATGCTCATTGCATATGAATATACTCCCACCCAAATTCATTTGAAACTTGTATAAAGCACAGAAACCTTAATAATGTTAGGATTATCTTGTGCCGACGAAAAGGAAAAGCCGTCGCGAAAGAAACCTCTCCACGTTTTTTCCAAAAACATCGGGAAAAGCTCCTTTTTCCTCATGGTTTCGTAAACAGGGAAAACCTCATTTTTCTGATGTTTTCTAAACTATCGGGAAAAGGTCATTGTCCTAACATTTTGAAAATTGTCGGGGAAAGAAGCTGTTCTAGACCTCCGTTTTTCCCAACCTTTTTGAAAACCGTCAGGGAAAGGTTTTCCCGACCTTTTGAAAATCGTCGGGCAAAGCTCGTTTTTCCCAACGTTTTTCAGAAGGTCGGGAAATGTGAGCTTTTCCTTATGGATTTTGAATTTCGTCGATATATTTTTTTTCCCTAAATCCATGCTAATTTGAATTCCAACTCTATTCAGACACCTAGTTTAAGGTATTTCCATTCATACTAAATTTATATATCTAAATATCAAATAATATTATATTTATATTAAACAAAATAATCTCCTTACAATGTGTTCTTACACGTTACAAATGTTACAACATAAATACACTTACAAAAGTTACCACATAAATAAACCTAGCTAAATGTACTTTATGAAATCTACTCTATTTGGAAAAGTTTCAGAGTAGCCAAATCAGAAAAATCTTAAAAAATACACTTATGTCAGTAATAATTATAAAAAAATATGACGAAAACCAAACTAAAAAACAAGCATAGTTTTTAAAATCAAAATGATTATCAAATGAATCTATAATACAGTAAAAACTAGGAGTATTTACAGATTGGTTTGGATCGATTTTAGGACCAAACCGAAAATTAAAAAAAGACAAAAATTAAAACTGCTCGGAACCGAATTGTTTAGATTAACCAAACCAAAACGTTGATTTGTGTTCGATTTAGTTTTGCGGCTTCTGTGCCTTTTCTTTTTCTCTCTCATTTTTCTTTTTCTTTTTCTCTCTCATTTTTCTTTTGTTGTGGCAATGATATACTAAATATAAGGCTAATAATGTAAGTGATATATTATACACCTTACAAATGTAAATCTGCCCCAAGAAAGAGCCGTTGGTAAAGTCAGAGAAGGTAGATAAAAGAAGTTGATGAAGACCGCACGGTAGCATATGGATCCGATATCAGCCTCATCATTGGGCTGGGTCGGGCCGGCCCAGCCCAAAGAAGTAATGGCCCAAGCTTGGCCCAGGCCCAAGCCCTATGGGCCTCAAGTATTGTTTGGGTCGGGCTTGGGCCGGCCCAACCACTCAAACCTAGGCTCATAGCCCAATCTATGAGCCTAAGTTGTTGAGCCAAAGTTGGATTGGCCCTTTGGATCGGGCTTGGATCGGCCCGTATATTAATATACTTTTTAATTATCAAATTTTAAATTTTAAATAATTTCCAAACTAAGTTTTTTATTTTTAAATTCTAGAATATGTGTTTTTATATAATTTTTGGTACATTTTTTTGTTATTTTTATAATCTTACTAATAAATTTTATTATGTCATATTTTATAAATTCAAGTTGCCTTATTTTAAAAAAATATATTTTTTATTTTTAAAAATTAAATTTATATCTTTTTACAAGAGAAATTGAAATTTTAAACACTCTGAATTGGAACTTGAGAGGATTTGAGATTGAGAATTAGAATTAGAATTTGAGTGAAGAAAAAGAAAAGAATGTTGATATTTATAAGAAAATTTTGTATTAAAAATTACAACCTAATATTATATATATTTAAAATAATTTTAAATTTTGAATTTGGGAAGTTGGAGAGTTTCCTCGTAATATGTTTCAAAACAATGATTTAAATGAGATATTGGGAAGTGGTAGAATCTGTTCGTAATATGTATCTATTTAGTAGGGGGAAACAAAACATCATATAGCCTACCATATCTAATTTATTTTTTATAATAAATAAATAATAAAAGAATATATTAATATTACATAATATAAATATTAATAAATATTGGATCGGGCTTTTGGGCCGATCCTACGGGCCAATCCAAATACGGCTCAAACGGGTTGGCCCATGGGCCGGCCCAAATTAAAAAATAAATATCCATATCCAATCCATTAATAAAAGGGTTGGATTGGGCCGGGCCGGTCAAACGTTGACCTTGGATCGAGCTTGGGCTGGGCCTGGGCCGGCCTTTAGGCCTTGGGCCCGATGATGAGGCTGAATGCGATATGTGTTGGGTCTTTATTTGTAGTATGAAGGCCCAATACTTAGGCCCACATGGGCTATTAGGTTTTAGGTTCTTTTTGTTTTGTTTTAAAACAAAATGGGTGCAACCACCTAACATAAGGTGAGGACAATGCATAATGAGAAGAGAGAGAAAATCAGAAAAGAAAAAGAGAAAAGAAAATTACTTCGTACATAATAATTTTCAACATGATTGGACGTCCATTCGTGGTCTGATCGAGGTGAAATTTTGACAGCGTGTTCACAACATGGGTCCTCAATCTTGACGATGAAAATTTCTCTAAGTAGCCTACAGTCAGAAAAAGTGGGTAGTGGGTGCCACTTTTAAGTGAAATCTTTCTATTTTCTTCTCCTGTATTATTCTCGTGTTTCCCGAGATCTATTGTCTCGAGATAGTATTATTGTAAGCCTCTAATTGTTAATAGGGAGAACTCGTTGTAGCCTTTTTTATTTATTATAGTAGAGATTATGACTTAGGCCTATGGTTTTTTACTCCTCGCCTTGAGGAGGTTTTTCCACGTTAAAATTGTTTGTGTCATTTGCTTGTTTGAATTATTTTACTTGTTATTTCTTATTAGATTCACACAAGAGGGGTTAATTGGTCCATATAATTAAGTGTTTATCCCAATAAAGTAGTATCAGAATGAGGTTGGAATTAATTAGGCCTTGTGTTGAACAATGGAAACTAGTATAAGTAGAATGATGACTTTGAATGACTCAAATTAATCAAGTTCTAAAAAGAAAGATGGAAGATGTTTTGTATGTGAAGGATTTCTATCTTCCTGTTTTTTCACTTGAGAAACTTGAAGATAAAACTGATTTAGAATGAGAAATATGTCATAGAAAAGTATGTGGTTTTATTAGAAATTGGGTAGAAGAAAATATTATTATAAATCATATTGGAGAATAAACACATGCACGAAATATGTAGAACAAGCTTGAGTCGTTACATGCCCCAAAAACTTGTAATAATAAAATGTTTCTTATTAATCAAATGATGGCTTTGAAGTATTAGGATGGAACACCTATGTTAGATCACTTGAATACATCCCAATGTATCATTAATAAGTTTGATGGAACGAATATCAAGTTTGAGGATGAGATACATGGATTATGGCTTCTTGGTACATTGCCGGACTTGTGGGAGACTTTTAGAACTTCATGATCGAACTCAACCCCAAATGGAGTAATAAGTATGGACTTGGTGAATGTTGGCTTTTTGGCCTTAATCTCAAATTAATTAATTTTAATTAATTAATTAATTAATTAATGTTTTGATGATAACAAACTTAATTTTATTTATTGACATTTTTTGTATTTTAAAGTGTCCACAGTGTAGAGCTCGTTACAACGATTCCAACGACTGTTAGATCATCCAAATCGGAGCTCAAACGGAGAAGTTACGATCGAAACAAATTGAAAGGAAAAATACCTGAGAAGATCACGTGGACAGTTCGTAAGCTGACAAGTGACCAGCTTTTGTTTATATATATATTGAAAAAGAAAAGAAAAAGATTAAAAAAAATAAAAAAAAAGTCAAAAAGTTACCAACGGTAACTTTGTTAAAAAAAAAGTCACTTCACATTAAATGCTGTGTCAGTATTTAAAAAAAAATTTGAAAACTTTACCGTTTTCTCACATCTATTATTATTATTATTATTATTATAATAACTTGTCACATCTCTTTATATATATATTATTTTATTTTATCATTATCATTATTATTATTATTATTATTATTATTATTATTATTATTATTATTATATATATATATATTATTCTTAATCTAATTTTTTTCAAAATTATCTCAATCCTTCATTTTTAATGATTAAGATCTAATTGTTCAAAATTAAACTTGATTTTTTTACCATTTTCTTCCCTCTATTTAAACTAAATTTTTCATTCAAAATTACACAACAATTCTCTTATTCTCAATCCTCCATAACTTCAAAATTCTCATTTTGCTAATCTCTCCAAGTTCTCAATTTTTCTTTCCATCTTATTTGTGAGAGAAATTTTATTGTTGTGAGGATTGAAATTTTTGTGAGCTCAAAGTTGTATATTTACTCTATTTGAGAGTTTGTAAGTGTGTGTTTCAAAATCTTCAACTCATTGTAACGGTGTGATCCTCACCGTGGAAAGGATCGTCTTTGCTCTTGTGAAGAGCAGTGTACCGGTTTGACTCCTACCGTGGAAAGAGTCAGAATTTCAATTTACAACCCAAGAGGTGCTTGGGAAGTGGAGTAGGACAGTTGTGCCGAACCATTATAAAAATTCCCAGTGTCAAATTTCTCTAACCCTATCTCTTATTTATTTTTACAATTAATCTTAGAATTTTATTGTTTGCTTTAAATTTCTCTTGTTTGCCTTAGAATTTATTTTATCTTACTTTATTAAAATTGTATATCTCAAAAAGTGTATTGTTTTTGTTTAAATTGGGCCCATTTATTAAAAAGTTTATATTTTGTTAATTAAACCCTATTCACCCCCCCCCCCCTCTAGAGTTGCCATACCGATCCAACAGTAAAAAACATTATTTTAAATGAAGAGATGAGAATAAAGTCACAGGACTCTTCAACACAGTTAGAGGTTATTGTTACTGAAAGACGGGAGAGTAGTAAGAGCAAAGGTCTGAAGGGTAGAGACAGAAACAAAAGTAAGAGCAGCTGATTTGCCAATGTTGAATATTTTCATTGTGGCATGAAAGGACATATAAAGAAATATTATTGACAACTGAAGAGGACAAATAAAAATGATAAAAGTAAGGAAAAGAAGAATGATGATGGAATTGATGTAAATAGAGTTGTTGCAGCTACCGAGGAGTTCCTTATCTTAATTGATAGTGATGTTATCAATCTAGCTACACAGCGGAGCAGTTGGGTGATTGACAGTGGCGCGTCAATTCATGCTACATCCAAAAGGGATTTCTTTGAATCCTATACATCTGGTGATCTCAGCAGTGTTAGGATAGGTAATGATAGATTAGCTAAAGTCGTTGGTATTAGTAATGTGCATTTGGAAGACCAAGAATGCTACACTGATTTTGAAGAATGCAAAACATATTCCTGATATTCGCATGAAATTAATCTCCATAAGTAAGCTTGATGGTGAAGGTTTATGCAATACCTTCGATAAATGGAAGCTTACTAAAGGCTACATGGTTGTAGTAACTAAGGGAGAGAAGTGTTCCTCACTTTATTTGATGCAAGCAAATGTTATTGATTCTGGAATAAATACAGTGGATGATGAAAAAAGTGTTGAACTCAGGCATAACAGACTCAGTCATATTAGTGAGAAGGGATCGATGATTTTGGCCAAGAAGAATCATCTTTCTGATATAAAGAATCCATCTCCGAAAAGTTGTGCTCATTGCTTAGCAAGGAAGAAAACAAAAGTTTCTTTTAAGGCATCTCAACACTCAAGAAAGTCAAATATACTTCACTTGGTATATTCTAATGTATGTGATCCTATGAAGACAAAAACAAGTGAAGGTTCCTTATATTTTACGATCTTTATAAACGATCATTAGAGGAAAATATGGGTCTATATGTTGATGACTAAAAATAACTATTGCAAGTGTTTAAATAGTTTTATGTCCTTGTTGAAAGAGAAACTAGCAAGAAGTTGAAGTACATCAGGACCGATAATGGAGGTGAGTATTGTGGACCTTTTGATAAATATTGTAGAAGTCATGATATTCGGCATCAAAAGACACCTCCGAAGACTTGTCAGTTAAATGGGCTAGCTGAGAGAATGACCAGAACACTAGTTGAAGGGTGAGATGTTTGCTTTCACAATCATAATTGTCAAGATCGTTTTGAGGTGAAGCATTAAGCACATTTGTGAATATTTTGAATCTCACGCCTTATGTTCCTTTCAGTTTTGAAGTCCCGAACAAAATTTGGTCAGATAAAAAGATATCCTATAATCACTAGTGTGTCTTTGGGGTGTAAAGATTTTGTACATGTTCTTAAAGATGAGAGATTAAAGCTTGATGCAAAGACAGGACCATCTGTGTTACTTAGCTATGGCCAAGATGAGTTCGGTTATAAACTGTATGATCTAGTATAGAAGAAGCTCATAAGAAGTCGGGATGTTGTATTTGTTGAAGACCAAACCATACAAGATATTGAGAAGACAGATAAAACAGAGTTTCAACATAATGATGATTTGATTGACATGGATTCAACTTCTTTGACACAACCTTCTATTCATACTGAAAATGAGGTTCAGAATAATCAGTTTGATGGTACAAATGAGGTAGAGGTTCCATAACAAGTTGAGGTAGATGACAATGTTCATGAACAGTCATCAGAAACAGAAGTTCCTATAGATGTTTCACTTAGAAGATCTGTCAGAAATTAACGTTCTTCCACACGATATCCTATTGATGAGTATGTGTTACTGACTGATGAGGGAGAGCTTGAGAGTTATGAGAAATCCATGGAAGATAAGCACAAAAGAAAGTGGATTGATGCAATGAAAGATGAAATAAAGTCATTGCATGAAAACCACACTTTGACCTTATCAAGTTGCCTAACGGGAAAATCGCATTGAAAAATAAGTGGGTTTATCGAGTGAAAGAAGAAAAACACACCTCACGATCGCGTTACAAGGCGAGACTAGTTAGTTGTCAAAAGGTTCAGTCAGAAAAAAAGCGTTGACTTTGATGAAATTTTTGCTCCTATTGTCAGGATGTCTTCTACAGGTGTAGTTATGGGTTTGGCAACAAGCCTTGACTTGAAGGTTGAGCAAATGGATGTCAAGACTACATTTTTGCATGGTGACTTAGATAAAGAAATTTAGATGGAACACCTAGAGGGATTTGAGGAGAAAGGTAAGAAAAATATTGTGTGCAGATTAAAGAAAAATATTTAAGGGTTGAAATAAGCACGACACAGTTGTATAAGAAGTTTGGGGGAGTAAGGTTTCAAAAAGACTACTTCTAATCGTTGCGTATTTGTGCAAGAGTCTTCTGATAATGACTTTCTCAATTGTTGCTTTATTTTGATGACATTTTGATTGTTGGCAAGAGTATTTCAAGAATTAATATGTTGAAGAAACAGTTGAGCAAATCTTTTGCCATGGAGGATTTGGGATTAGTGAAGAAGATTCTTGGATTCATATAACACAAGACAGAGCATCCAAGAAACTATATATGTCTCAGTCGCATTACGTAGAGAAGCTACTTGAAATATAAAACATGAGCAAAGCTAAAGCAATAAGTTCTCCTCTATATATCCAATCACTTTATGCTAAGTAGCAAGTAGAGTCATTATACAGATAAAGATAAAGAAGAGAGGAGTAGAGTTCCAAATGCTTCAGCAGTTAGGAGTTTTATATACACCATGGTATGCACTAGACCAGATATTGCTCATGACATTGGTGTTGTTAGTCGTTTTATGTCCAATATGGTAAAACAACATTGGAAGGCAGTCAAGTGGATCATGAGATATTACTTCTAGTGTGAAGCTCACTTTTGGAAGTGGAAAGTCAGTGCTTGTCATTACACTGATTCAAATATGACAGGAGATTTAGATAACCGAAAGTTTACTTCCGATTATTTGATGACATTGCAGGTAGTGCAGTGTTATGGCAGTCGAGAATGCAGAAATATGTTGCACTTTCTACGATTGAAGCAATAGAGGCGTGCAAGGAGATCTTGTGGATGAAGCGATTTATAAGAAGCTCGGCTTGAAGCAACAACAATATGTAATATTTTGCCGTAATCATAGTGTTATTCATCTTTGTAAAAATTCAACATTTCATTTGAGAACTAAACACATAGATGTTAGGTATCACTAGATAAGAGATGCTCATAATGATAGGTTGTTTGAACTTGAGAAGATAATCGGAATGGATCTGAAATGTTGACAAAGAATCTATTAAAAGAAAAGCTTGAGCTTTGTCGTTCCGTTGCTGGAATGACAATTTCCTTTCCCACCATAAAAAAGGGAAAATTAGTTGGATCTTTATTTTTCATTATACGAAGTTCCAATACTTAGGCCCACATGGACTATTAGGTTTTAGATTCTTTTTGTTTTGTTTTAAAACAAGAAAGGGTGCAGCCACCTAGCATAAGATGCGAGGGGAAATTATGCAGGCATAACGAGGAGAGAGAAAAATTAGAAAAGAAAGAGAAAAGAAAATTAGTTCGTACATAATAGTTTTCAAAAGTTTCAAATTCTTGTAGTGGAATGGGACACAATCTTATTCATATATTATATAGACTCTTAGATTACTCTTACTATTGAACATGATTGTCTCCTAGGTTGAACTACATGTACCATTCAAGATTATGTTCTATAATATAAACATTTTTCATAAAATGAATAATTAAATAAATATCACAGGTATAATTAATTTTCATTCATAATTAATATTTACAAATTACAAGGTCCTAAAAAACTTTCCAATATTATTTGTACTTTGAAATCAGTTGATTTTCATCATTTAACAACTATGAATGGGTCAAGAAAAAGGGATAACTTCTTCCATCCAATAAAGAAACAGAAAAAAAAAAGATAATGTATGTCTTCCAAGTTTGACTCAATCTTACATATCCAAAAGTTCAAAAACATTAATTACACTTTACATTTGGCCAAAAAGAAAAATGGGTGAATGAGACATTCATGTTCTTAATAGTAAAGGAGGTGTGTTTGATCACATTTGAATATAAGGTGGTAAAAGATATTGTTACTAAAGTTTTAAATGTCGATGTCGATAAAAATATTGAGGATCTCAATTTTATAAAAATGTCAATGAAATATCGATAAGTGTCGACTTGATAGATGTTTCTAAAAAGATTATAAAAATAAAAAAATTAACAAATAAATAGTTTATCGACTTTAAATAAAGTTAAAAATTATTAACATTAATATTATGTCGTGATATTTCTTGATATTTTGTTGATTTATTTGTGGTACTATGGAAATGTCGATTTATCATTCGTGTTAATGTCAAATCCGTGAAAATGTGTATAGAAATTCGACGAAAAATTTAATATCTTGATTTTTAGGAGTTGAAATATTGCAATGGTTTCGAGCATTTTCAAAGGTTGTCACATTTAGTTCTCAACAGAAAGGGATTGGATGATGTATATCTCAAGCTTTGATACCACACGAAGACTTACGCTTAAATTTGGAAAAATAAATTATGATATATTCATACTTGGGCAAGTACAAAATTTATAGAATACAAGCCTTTGTATATTACTCAACAATATATATGCGTTAATGAGTAATAATATAAGGGAAACTTGATTTTTCTTTCTTTAGAGTACAACAGGGGTGGGATCCGAATTCACGATCTAAAGATATGTGTCAGTTACTACTGAGTTGTTGGGATCCGAATTCACGATCTAAAGATATGTGTCAGTTACTACTGAGTTAAACTCAGAAAAAAAAACTTTATCCTTGAAAAACTTTGATTTTCAACAGAAAAATTAATAATAATATAATGGAAATTAAAACGGGAGAGTAATTAAATGCAACTAATTAATCTATTACAAATTATAATAGAATGTATATATGCACTTGTTGGAGAACAAGGGAGAGGTTTGTATATGGGTTGTAGTATCTATTATTACATTAATTTTTTTTAGTACAACATGTGAGGTGGGGGATCGAATTCACAACAGTCTCTTGATTAGAGGTATATACCAATTACCACTAAGTTATACTTGCTTTGGCCATTATTACAATAATTAAGGAGGTCTTTTACTAAAAACTAATTAAATGTTTCATATATATATATATATATATATATATATATAAAGGTATTTTGAATGTTTTTTTTTTATCTATGATTAGAATTTCTCAAACTACTCTGATAATTATGAAAATTTAAAAAGTATTTTTAATTGATAAAGAGTGTTTTTTACTGCTCTTTAAAGTTTTAACAAAACACTATGAATCATTTCAAAAAATATTTGTAGTCCTCAGAGAAACTTTTTAAGAGGCATATGAAACACACTAGGTATATTTAACGTTGGACAATTGTTAACTATTGATTTATTGAGTTGACTATGAAGTATATAGTTTTTCTATTTTGACAAGTATAATCGGACCATTTTGCAAAATATAATTACGCTTTACCATTTCGTTAAGACCTAAAGTCATTTTTGCAACCAACCCTATTTGTAGATGCATGATCGATTATCTTCTCTGTTCTAACTAATATATTATTGATATTGGTAGAGAAAAAAAAAAGCATAGAATAATATCACTAACAAATATGACATAGAACTTTTATTATAAATATATTTCGAAATTACATCGTTATTGTAGTAGTTTATATGTGTGGACCCAAAGAAGCTCAAGCAACCGAACTTTCACTATGAAGATTTAAATTGTAAGCATGCTTTGGAGTCCAAACTAGAGAGGACATTAATCCTTTTATAGTAGAAGAGGCAAAGTAGTAAGGTGGAATACTAGGCACGAAAAAGTGGAGGCAATGTGGTGGACCAAGAGGAATATAAGAGATGATACTGATTTATGGGATAGAATTAACAAGAGGTATTTATTAGTGAAGGAAGAGTAACAAGGAGATGGGTTGGTGGACGAGGAAGAAAAGTAGGAAAATCGATTGCGATAGACGAAGACGAATAGAAGGGATATGGATTTTTGGAAGAGGAGGAATAGAAGGGAGATCAATTTATGGACGAGCAG
>NW_019104876.1:27720-42436 GCF_001995035.1 Momordica charantia | reverse complement strand
GTGGAAGCGGAGGAATAGAAGGAATAGGGATTCGTGGAAGAGGAGGAATAGAAGGGATATCGATCTGTGGAAGGGGAGGAATAGAAGGGAAAGGGATTCGTGGGAGAGGAGTGAAAGGAAATGGAAGAATATTAGAAGAAACTTCCCGAGCTGCTTCACTCACATCGATGCTTGAAAAAGATAAAGTGGAAAAGAGGCAAAAAATGAAGAACATCTTATAGGAACCCATGATTTAATCACAATATCTATCAATTTACTTAAGCTTCCAATGACATCCATAATAAGATTTGTTAGGTTTTTATATACAAGGCTTAAGAATCCATGGTTGGTGTAGTTGAGGCGTAATTAATTAATCATTTTTTTTCCTATTCTTCCAATTTTTCATTTTATATTTATTTCTGTTTCTGATTTCTAATTTTATTAACAAATTATCTCACCATTTGCTAAGTAGTATGGATGTTTTTTTTCCTTACCAATATTCTCTAAATTATATAGAAATTTTGGAAATAACAAAAATAAGTTTTTTTTTCTTTTTCCAATTTGTTTCAAAACATAAATAAAAATATTATTTTATCATTTTTAAATCTATAGGTTGGCGGCATGCCATTCTATTTTTTTTGTTATTAAAAAATAAGAAACATAAACAAGAAACATGATCCTTAACAAATGGACGTGAAATGTCTCGTTTCTTGTTCTCATGTTTCAAAGTGTCATTTCAAACTCTCGCTATAATTTATATTTATATATACTTTTTAGCTAACATATAGCTTAATATTACAAAAAGATTAACAACCATAAATATTTTGATATTTCATTTTCTAAAACATCCCCTTTGCTAAAGAAAATTTTGGAGAATAACAAAAAAGAAATAGAGAAATAATAATTGATATTTGTTCTTTTTCCTTTTGGAAAGTAAGAAAGAGAGAGAGAAAAAAAAAAGCTATATACTTCTTTTCCTTTTCATTTAAAAGCTAAAACAAATAGAAAAGATGAATCAAGATATTAAATAAGAAAAATAGA
The DNA here is from genome assembly GCF_001995035.1 of Momordica charantia. The sequence goes on along the minus strand of NW_019104876.1, from coordinate 41,416 downwards.
TCGAAAATAATTAAAGATTTAAAACATGAAAGAAAAACACATGATACTATATTTTGTTTTCTTTTTACTATTCTTTATTTTGAAAATTATATATAGAAAGCTATCGTGCCAAATAAAATTTCAACATAAAAAGCTCATTTTTATTTTTAAAAGTAGAAAGAATTTTAAAATGACCTCTAAATAAATTCTTTTTTCTTTTTTTTTTCTTTCTAGTAATGAATTTTTGTTTGCTAACAAAGTAAAATAAAATTTTGAGGTTTTTATTTTCTTTTTGTGAAAGAATAAAATTTTGTGGTTTAATAGTGTATAAATAATTTGTCGTATTTTGCTTAATATTATGTTTTTAAGTAATTAGTTTGGTTTAACTATACAAAAAACCCGTAATCAACATAGTTTTGTATTTATTGTTTTAAAATTTTTAATAATTTTACCCTAACCTTTTAGTTTATCAACAATAAAAACTCTCTATCAGCAATTTCTATATTAATTAAAATTTTGAAAGAGTTAAAAAAGGCAAATCTTAAACCAAGTAAATAAGCTGAAATAAAAATTGAAATAAAATAAATTACGTAAATTATCTATATAAATTCTATGCAATTTATTTTGTTTCGGGAATTTTTAAAGTTTAAATTTTACTCCCCAACACGTTAGCGTTAATACATCTTGCTCCACTTTCAAGATTAAACTCTCCCTACCTTCATTATTCTAATTAAAGTTTAAATTTTACTCTAAAATTTTTAATCTCTATTGGGTAAGTTTTAATCAACGTTAAATTATTTATACGATAATCAAGTTTATATGGTTAATATTTTGTATGCTTTATTAATAAAATGAAAAAGTGTTATATATATTTTCTAAAGCACCAAGAGATTGGAGATTCAATTTCCAACTTCTAGGCAAAGAAAAAGATTTCTTAACGGTTGACCTGACTTCGTGTTGGCAAGTAAAAAATATATTTTTGTGTCATATTTGATTTATATATTTTAGTAACGTAATGAATTGGATCGAATAGTCATGAAAACAATATTCAATTATTTGATAAAAATTATTCGATCATTGTTTCCTTTTTTGGTAAAAATTAAAAAATTAAAGTATTCTATTACACGCAAGAATTATTATTATTAACTACATTAATGAGTTGACTTGTGGAAAATTGAAGAATAAGAGAAATGCATTATTGGGAAGCTACTTAGAATAGTGACCACTTACATTGAAAATCATTCAATAGTTAAATTTTAGAAACAAAATACATCTTGTTAAATATTTAATATGTTGAGATATCAAAAAAAAAATAATGGTAAATAAGTATTAATATTCTGAAAAAATATGCACTTTTTTTAAATTAAAAAATATGCTCTTTAAATTTATAAGAAATTGTTTTTCTTTTATTATATACTTTAGAGGATTAACTAGTGAATTTAGTTTAATTGTTTCACATGTAATGATCAGATACCAAAATTAAATGAAATATATACCATCTAATATATCTAATCCATCAAAGATAAAAATAGTTTAGCAGTTAAAAGAGATATTACTCTCATTACGCAGGGGTTCGAACACAGTACCTTCCACTCTGATACCATCTTCAAGAATGAATAAACCATCACTCAACCCGAAAACTTAAGCTGATATATGAGACACGGTACCTTCCACTCTATATACGTTAGATATATAGATTTTTTTTTTTTAATGATTTTCAAAGATCCACGGGTTTGAAGGGTATAACAAACTTTTCTATTTTTTTGGTTGAGTCTCCGTTTTTCCTTTATTTGTAAATCTATATTTACAATTAATTGTTAATTTTTTTTTTGTTATATATGCAAGCAGCTCCAAATAAAATATGTATATTAAAAAATGTCATAACTTCTTTTTTTAATATAGCATGAGTGTGAGTTTTTTTAGTATAACGATATTTTAGATTATGTTATTTTTATAAAATTTCAAACATTTTACCATATTTATAAAATAATATGGCTTATGCTAGGAACTGTTATAAAAATAGTACATACCATATTATTTATGCTATTTTATCAGGGACAATGGTAAATATGACAAAAAAAGAATTAGTAAAATAAGCAAAATAGCAACCACATTTAGTTTTTTCAAATATAGCATTTTTTTCAACAAAGAACAGAGGTCCAATTCAAAAATTACAACTTTACCGTGCAATATATATGATATATATCTGTAATATATCTTACTACTGATATATGCCTCCGATATACCAATAATATACAATTGATTTACTTCTGATATAAATAATATGATATCCACTGAACTTCTAACATGGCTTACTACTAATACACATATGATAACCATTGATTTACCACGCTGATACAATATTTATATATCTGTGATATATACTTGATATGGTCTAATTTACCATTGATATACAAATAATATATTACTGATATAACTATGATATCTACTGATATAACTTCTTATATATGATAATATGATTTACCACTAATATAACACTGATATATATTTGATATATACTTAATATGCTTCTAATTTACCACTGATATACCTCTGATATAACCATTATATATACTAATATAACTATGATACATGTATGTTGATATAATACTATTATATCCATTATTTTTCATATGAAAACAATGGTGAAAAAAAAAATATAAAGTTATTGTATAAAAGGTTTACGTAGATCATTTACGTAAAAAAAAAGTTAAAAATTTGATATACTTTATAAATTTAAATGACTGATATCTATTATATTTAGTATCTAATTAATTAATATAGAAGAAATGATAGTGATATAGTAATCAACATTTTTAATAATATTAGTATATCAATAAACAAATTGCAATGGTAAATTAGAATTTATAACAATTGATATACCACTGAAAATTAAACATTTGATATATCTTATATTTAGTATATCAGTTGCAAATATATTTAGTATATCATAAATTAGAGGTACATCAATTATATATATTAGAGGTATAGTACATATATTTGATAATGTATATCATGAGTATATCTGATAATATATATCATGGTTACATCTGATGTATATCTAAAGTATATCAGAAGTACATCGGATGTATATAGATTGAATGTATATCAGATACAGATATACATTGGATTTATATCAGATATAGATATATATTATGTATATCAGATATCATAAGGGTAAAATCGGAATAATAAAAAATAAAAAAAAAATCAAATATTTTACTATATTTGAAATTTTGAATAGCGGATGACATTTTTTAAAATACATAAATTATTTTTGCTACCCATAACAATTACCCATTTTATTATACATGCCTAAATGATATGGTTTATGCTATAAAACATAAATGTCGTTGTTCACTTCTATACCATTCATCTAGGAAAGCAATTCAGATAAGATTCGAACCACCACTTCGCTCGAAGCTTGGTTTTGAATAATTTTGCACCTCTAAACGAATCTCAGATAGTTCTTTTAGAGGTGCAAAATTATTCAAAATTTGTCCAAATGCGCAACAATTTTAATGATGAAGACTACTTAGAATCACAATTTTTTTTTTTTTTTTGACAATATCACAATTTAAAGTTAGGACACAGTAGAAACTTTTAAACATCTAGGAATTATGTTGACACCACTGTCAAAATTCAAATTTTACCCTTAGAATTTTTTAGAAGTAATCAGGAATGGTTTCAGTTTACTTGGACCACCTTACATTACTGCTTGCGTAAAATCTTTCTGTTGTTATCATCTTCCATTTATTGCACTTAACCTTTGTTTACAAATATTTATTACTTTAATCAAATTGGTGTATTTTTCCGAGTTAAAAATTTAATATCATTGTCAACATGAACATAACTTAGTGGTTAAAGTATTTTGCTCATTCGTTAGAGGTTGGAAGCTCAATCCCTCTGTTATCTCCACATTTGTTGTATTAAAAAAGTTAAAATTAATTATTTTTCCTCTTTTTCAATTTTAATCTTTAAATTAAAAATTCTAGTTTAGTCTCTGAACTTAGGGGAAAAAAAAACTTTAGTCCTCAGTGTTAATCTTGTATGAAGTTAGTTATTCAACAAAAATCTATTATTGTATTGTTTATGCAAAAAAAAAAACTAATGAGTGAAGTATGACTTGGTCAAGGTATGACCACTGAAGAGCTTGAGTGTCCTTGGGAAGGAATGACCAGCTCAAGAGGTCAAAGTAGGCTGACTGGAATGAGCTGAAGTATCTGGAATGAGCTATGTTTATGCAAAAAATGTGACGGAGTATGACCTAGCCAAGGTCGTCCACGCAAAAGAGCTCGACCTGCTCCAAGTATGACCGTTGGGAGAGTTTGACCTACTTCAGGTATGACCGCTGGAAGAGCTTGGGTATCCTTGAAAGGGATGACCAGCTCAAAGGGTCAAGGTCTGCTGACTGGGATGAGCTGGTGTCAGGAATGAGTTGAAAGGCCACTTGGCGAGGAAAGACCTGCACAAGTGAACAAACACTCCGACGTTCAAGTCAGTTTTGAGTTCGACCTTAGTATGGAGTCTGAGCTAGAATACGATACCTGACTGAAGAGTGAAGTGCCCTATTTATAGGCTGAGGTACCCGACAAGGAATCCGACCAGCTGTTGAGCATGTCGGGACCTAGGTCAGCATGTAGAGAGTAGCTATTCTAGTTCATACTCTATCATCTGGAATTTGGCTAAGTATGGAAGATCGTTCCTCCCTTGAATGAGCTTCAGAGAAGACCTTTAGATCGGCCTTTAGGGAAAGCCTCAGGTTGGCCATCAGGCAAGGCCTTCAAGTTGACCCTTAGGGGAGCTCTTCAGGTCGGCCCTCAGTGGAGCTCTTTAGGTCGGCCACCAAAAGGAAGATCTTCAGGTCGGCCACTTCAAGTCGGCCACCAAAGGGAAGATCTTCAGGTCGGCCACCAAAGGGAAGATCTCCAAAGTTGGACCTTTTTCTGTCCTCCACGTGACAATACAATTTTCAACTCCCAAATAAGCTAGAAGACCACTTGGCTAGGAAAGACCTGCACAAGGGAACAAACATTCCAATGTTCAAGTTATTTTTTAATCGACCTTAGTCTAGAGACCAAACTAGAATACGATACCTGACTGAAGAGTGAAGTGTCCTATTTATAGGTTTGGTACCCGATAAGGAATCTGACTAGCGGTTGAGCATGTTGGGGATCAAGGTCGGCTTGTCGGGATCATAGCTATTCCAGTTCATACGCTTATCATCTGGAATTTTGTTAAGTATGGAAGATCGTTCCTCCCTTAAACGATCTTCACGAAATACCTTGATGAGGTCGATCCTCACGGAAGATCTTCAGGTTGGCCACCAAGGAAGAGCTTCTAAGTTGGACCTCTCTCTGTCCTCCACATGGCAGTACGATTTTCACCCCAAATAGACATGTCATTTATCTTATATTGATGTCTAAATGAATGAACTCATGTGTAGTAGGTTAAGACTCCTATTTTGTTAACGTTTTCCTGGTTTTTGTTTCTCATTTTATATTTCTTGTTTCTCGTTTCTTCTTTTGTAATGAAAAAAAATTAGAACTGTGTTTGGTACCTATTCTTTTTTTTTTCTTGTTCTTTATTAGTTTTTTTATTGAAAAAAATTAGAAAGTACTAATCTTTTAGTTTCTTGTTCTCTACAACTTTAAATTAAAAAAATAAAAATAAAAGTTTCCTAAGAAAAATGATTTTTTAATTAAATATTAAAAAGTTTACATTTTGTTTATTTTCTCAAGTATTTATTATGCCTTCTATAAATCAAGAATGATAAAATAGTGCTTTTATTTATGTTTTGAGAAAGTTGAAAATGGGAACGTAACGAGTAACAAGATATACTTAATTTTGTTGTTTACAAAATTTCTATACAATTTTTGAAATATTTAAAAAAAAACGAGATACATGAACTGTTACCAGATGCTTATATTTAAAAAAAAACTGATCAAAGCTATAAATAAGAAACGAGAACATTATCAAACAAGTCCATAATGAAATTAAGTGTTTGTTAAATGATTAATAGAAAGTGAGGACTGAAATATTTTTTCCTGCCAATTTTTTAGACTGAAATAGAAAATTAGAAGGAGACTAAAATAAAATATATATTTGAAAATTTCCAAGCCAAAACTAAATATACATACAATCATAAAATCTTACTACATAATAAATATTTACCACAAGATTACTATACCCGTATCTACTCATTAAGAGTGAAAAAATTTACCAAGTAAACATAATTCAGTCGTAATTGACATATATTTTCAACTAAAAGAGTGTGAGTTTGTTCCCACCCCTTACTAACAAGAAGCGAAAAGATTCAAACTATTTTATTTTTTCTTTTTTAAGAATATAATATTGCACAGGTAGGGGTGATAACTTTTTTAACTAGATAGGCAAAGTAAACTTGATTGAATCAAAATTTTTACACCTTAATTAATAATTGATGATATATATATACACACACATACCTAGACAGCAGTAAATATTTGAAGCCAATGATAAATATGTCAAACAAACAAATTTTGATGTCGGTGAAAATATCGATGTTTCAATTTCAATGAATGTCGATGGAAATATCGATATATCGATGTCGATGGATATTTCTAGAAAAATTATAGAAATAAAAAAATGGTAAGAAATATATAAATTAACCTAACGTTTCATCATTTCTAGATAAATTAAAAATGATTAATATTAATATTCTGTTTATATTAATATTTTCTTTATTTAGTCGATTTTTTTAATATTATAGAAATGTCAATTTATCCATCAACCATCATGCGATGTCGAACCATATATACATAGAGATGTCGACAGATATTCAATACCATGGGATAGATAAATATATATAGAAATTTTTTTACGTAAACAATGTCCTATATATGGTTTAATCAAATTAAATTCATACCTTAAGTCTAATCCTGAAGTACCTCTTGAGAATTCTATGGAATTTAATATTTTTAGGTGTTCAAGATTATAAATCTATTACTTCATATCTGTCTCTCAACTTTTATAATTATTTCATCTTATATTTTAAACTTTCAAATATTGTACTGATAGTCGATAAAATTTGTATAAAAAATTTGTCTAATTTTCATCCTTTAATTTTTCATCTAACAAGAACTTGGGAATTCAAACACTAAATTTATTACATATAACTTCAAATAATTTGTTTGTATGGACCCCAACACATGGACATAGCTAAGTGATGAAAAAATTTTTGTCATTTTTTATAGGTTGGAGGTTCAATCCCCTACGGAAGTTTTGGAAACATAAGAATCGAGTTTACTTTTCTCATTTCAAGTTTTTCCAAAACATGGGTAAAAAAATGGCATCAATTTGTTTATCATTTTTTGAGTTATAATATTCAAAATAAATATAAAGAAAAATAAAAATGTTGAATATTTAATGTGTAAATTTAATTTTTATATAAAACTTTAACTTTTTAAAATTTAATATTTTAGAGAAAAATAAGAAATAGTTACCCATCATTTCTCTATTTCTTTTTATTTTTAAATAAAAAAAAACAAAACAAAACAAAAAACAGTTATCAAATAAAATTCTATTTTTCTTTTCAATCAAGGAATCAAAATATAAAGTTCATGGATAGGGTTGGGTCTGGTTTGGAAGATTTTTTTGGACCAATCCAAATTTTCTGGTTGGCTAGATGAATGAACCGACAAAACCGAATTTAATAGCCAATCCAATCCAAAATTTACGAGTTGGGTTATCGGGTTACATTCCACCTAACCTCTCTGCATTGCATTTTTCACAGGCTCTCCATAATCTGAATCCCCCAAATCCCTTTCACACTGTCCCAACACATAAATCAATTGGTAATTTGTTGTGTAGAATCCATTGCTGCTCACGAGATGGCATTCTCCAAGTCGGAAAGTGTTGTGTCTCGCTGTGCTCTTCAAACCCAATTCGGCTACATCCGTTCCCTCACAAGTTTTGTACAGAATCTCGAACCCTGCAATTTGGGCAAACTCAAATACCTTATAGAGAAAATAGCAGTCGCCAAGTTGAACTCTTGTGTACTCTATGGTTCTGTCACAGAGAGACTCGACCATTTGGGGGATCTTGCTTACACAATTGTAGCAGTCGTCATTTATGAGGTCTTGTAACAAAAAGAAAATAAACGGTAGAAAGGAAACAAGATAGAAAGTATATGAAGGAAGGATTTGATCAATTGAAATGAGAAAACTAGTGGCATGTAATTATAGGAAAATAGGAAAGCTGACTAGTAAGCCACTACTCTTAAATTTCTCTTCGTACCACTAACCTTAAATTTCTTTTCAATTAACACCATTATGCCACTCAATCACTGAGCCCAAAAAATCTCCTCAACTTTACTTCCAACAAATATGAATTAAGTACCCACTACCACATTAACTCCTAAAACCATCAAGCACTAATATGATAACTAAACACAAACTTGCACTATTTTTTAACACTCCCCCTTAGTGCAAACATACAATCAACAACACCGAGTGAACTTCTGAGTACATTGAACTTTGGTTTGCCAAGCACCTTGGTAAATATTGTTGGATTTTTAATAGTGAAAGAAAGTGAAATTTGAAGATATTGAGAAAACYGTTGAGTATACAAATTTAACATCCGGAAATTAAATTTGTACATTAAGAATTTGAAACTTATTTTACATTTGTAACAATTTCATTATTTATTTCATGAAGTTGTTTTTGTTTCAATTTTGTGTTATGAAACTTTATTTTGTTAAAGTTACATGTTAAACTTGAAGTTATACTTCAAATGAGAAGTTTTTCTTCATGTTGTTAAAGTTGAACTTAATTCTTGTGGGAGGAGTTTCATGTTTAAACAACTATAGTTGTGATTTTCTTCATTTTGAAATATCTAAGCATACTACAATTGGGTATTCTCCTCCTCCCACAAGAATTCTCTCTTCTTTTGAGTTGTTCTTCTTGTTTATGTTGAGAACAAGTATCTAAGAGTTCTGCCAGATCCGAGTAGTTCGAGGTTGCAGTTCTACCGGAGTTAGTCGTTGTATCCTGCTGAGACGATCGCTGTAGTCTGCTAGCAACTTGTGCAGAGCGAATAATTGTCTTCAGGTCAGCGCTAGTGAAATGTATCTCGACTATTTTTATCAAGTTTTGGTGTTCATCAAGTTGTTCAAAATTATATCGTTTGTAGCCAGTTATGTTGTAATCTGTTTGTCAGTACTACACTGTTCATATATACAGCGTATATTTACCCAACAAATATTTGCAAATTGGTCCTCGAAATATGTCTTCTGCAGTTGGATGTCTTGTGTCAAAACTTTCTCTCGAACAAAGTGAAACTGTGTTTCAGTATACTTTTTACGAGCATGAAACATTGGGTGTTCCCTGCAAGCTTGATTGTACTTTCATTGTCCTAAAAAATGGACACTAGATAGTCCAAAATAGAGAAAATTTCTCCCATGAGTCATTTAAACCAAATACACTCTTGAGTAGCCATAGTAGTTACTACATATTCTTCTTCACAGTTTGAAAGAGCAATATAAGTTTTCTTTTTACCGTACCATGATATAGCCCTTGAACTTGTATTAAAACAATACCCGATTGTGGAACATATGTCACTGACACTACTGGCCCAATCTTCATCAACAAAACCACTCAACACAAAAGATGTAGCTTGTTTATACAACAAGCCAAAACTCAAAGTGTTCTTTACATATCGAATAATTCTCTTTCCTGCAATTAAATGAGCTTCACATGGTTTATCCAAAAACTGAGCAACGACGCCTACAGAATAAGAGATGTTAGACTTTGTGATAGTCAAATAAATTAAACTACCAACAAGTTGTCAAAAAGGTGTTGTATCTGCCAATAGTTTTCCTTCTTCCTTAATCAACTACAAGGATGGCTTCATAGAAGTAAATAAAGCACCCCGCTGACTTTTTTTGTTTACAAGGGACACAATTTAACATGAGTACAGCTTTCCACCCCCAGACCGAGGTGTCATTGACTTTAACTCCCTCATACCAACACAATTCAATAAATTTGCTACATATACCTTCTGTGAAATACAATATCCACCTGACGTTTCAACCTCCAAACCAAGGAAATATCTAGCTTCACCCAAACTCTTCATTTCAAAAAGAATAGATAAAGCATCTTGAAGATAATAAATTTCAACATTATCATCAATGATCATATCATCAACATAGAGTAGAAGCATTGTACATACCGAGGTTGCCTTCTTAAAAAATATACTGGAATTTGTATTTGAAGACCTAAACTCAAAAAACTTAAGATATTGAGCATTTTTTCATACCAAGCATGTGGAGTTTGTTTAAGGTCATACAAAGTCTTCTTGAGTTGACACACACAATATAGAAACTCTTTATATCAAAACCACATGAGGTTGCTCCATAAAAATCTCGATCTAACTCTTTATAAAGGAAAAACATTATTCACATCCAATTGCCATAATTTCCAATCTTTGCAAGCAGCTAATGAAATAATAGTTCGAACGGTTACCATGTTAGCAACGTGATTGATGTCTCCTCATGATCCAGATCATATTGTTCTGAAAAGTCAGGTGCAACCAAACAAGTTTTATACCTGTCAATAGTACCATCAAACTTTTTCTTCAACTTGTAAATCCATTTACAAGTAGCTAATTTTACATTCTTTGTTCTTGGAACAAGTTCCCATTAGTCGTTCTTGTTTACAGCAAAGATTTCATCTTGCATTGCCTCTCCCTCAATTCAAGAGTACCTTTGACTTCATTCTAAGACCAAAGTTCATCTTCACAATACTACCCATTAAAAAACAAGATACAACTGAACAATTATTTAACTATACCTCATAATTAGATAAATAACTAGGTCGAGTTCTTTCTCCATGAGACCTTTGAACTACACCCCTATAGCTTCATCTATTCGAACATTTTATCCAAGGCTATTATTAAAATCATTCTCCTTAGACGCATAATCACTAAAGAACATTTTATCCAAGGCTCATTTGATGTGATGAAATCTTGTCAAACACTACATCTCGAGAAATAAAAGTTTCTCTTGTATTTGGATCCATACATCTCCATCCTTTCCTGTAAATATCTTATCCAACGAAAATACAATGTCTTACCTTTCGATCATACACACTATTTGTAACATGAACATAACAAATTGACTCAAAAACTTGAAAATAACTCACATTGGAATTATGGTGATATAATACCTCAGAAAAAGATTGATTCGACTCTGCCAATGGAGGTAAATGATTTATGACATAACAAGCTGACTGAATAACTACTGCCCAAAGTACACTTGGAAGGTTCTTTGCATGCAGCCAAGACAAACACATGGATGTAAGATGTGCCAATTTACATTTAGCAACTTCATTTTACTATGAGTGTCAGGACACGTCATTTGGTGCTGAATGCCATGCTCCTTGCAATAATTTTGAAATTCATCATACGTGTATTCTCCCTCATTATCAGTGCATAGACACTTTATTAGTAACATATAAATATCTTCTCCACTTGCTCTTTAAATTGAATAAATTTGGAGAAAGTCTCACTTTTAGCCTCCAAGAATACATCCAAGTGAATCGAGAAAAATCGTCCACAATAACCATAACATAACAACCAAAATAATTGGGTGTTCTAGTTGGCCCCATCAAGTCTGAATAATCTAACTGCAATGCAACAGTAGCTCTATTATCTGAATTTGGGAAAGGAAGACGATGTGATTTTCTAATTGACAACTAGGACAAACTCCATCTAGGTGAATTTCTTTAAGTAGAGGAATATAACTCAAAAGCTTCTTTGTTGAAATTCATTGTAGCTACTGATAACCAACATGATCGAGCATGCCAAACTGTTGCAATATTTGTTTTATGTTTACAAACCACGAGTTCTACCTTCTGTCTTAGAACTGGTCAGCTTGTTTCTGTTGGGTTTATGCCCTAAACTCGTGGTTTGTAAACATAAAACAAATATTTATTAAATAAAGTTGTTATTGATGTTTCTCTTAGAATTGCATTAACCCAAATCCAATAAACTAACATCTGAAATTATGTCATGTAACTGGAACAGTATATAACAGATTTACAATATATATTTAATATAAAGTGTATATATTTGATATACAGTGTATATATATACAGTATATACTCGATACAAGTGGATAATGTTCCATTAGTAACCAAAAGGGTTTATAGTATATGGATAAGGTTTGGTATCTTATCCCGGTAACACTATGGATACGATCACTTTGTAATAGTTACAAATGACTTGATCCAAGTCGTTCGTGTGGAGACATGCGAGTGGGGGTATCTTATAAAATGAGTTTGTAAAAGATCAGACCGCAAAATAATTAATCTTTAGTTGTAACACCGTTAGCTAATAGATTAATATTTCAATAGGATAACCAGGTAACTCGATCTCAATTAATCCTGAGTGAGTTACGGACTCTTGTCTGTTAGGGCTCGTCCTTTGATTTGTATGAGTGAGAGTGACCTGAGTTGCCGACTCAATATTCCTACCATTTTGGGGATGAGATCGAGTGGGGAGCTGGGAACATTACTACACAAGATGAAATCCACTCCTTCCCAACTTTAGGGTAAGTAGATGAGTGTTCTCTTAAGTTCTGACTCTGGGATTTGAACAAGGGGCCCCACACTCTCACTGGCCCGAGAGTGACTTCTGGTTATTGGTCGGACCATAATCAGGTTGTTCATTAGAGGATCAACGGTACTTAAGGTCCAAGATGTAACATATGGGTAAAACGGTAATTTGCCCCAACTATAGTTACGAACACTCGTGAATGATTGACTTATTATTAATGGTCAAAATTCGTGGATGAAAAATATTCTACAGTGAGAAGACTGCAGCTGTGAGTCTTTAGTGGAATGACCGACAGTTAACGAATGTTGATTAATATGGTTAATGAGTTTAATCAATTAATCTCGTATCGTTCGAGCTTATGATTTGTATGTCCATTAGGTCCTCTTGCTAGCTTGTAAAGGATAGTTAAGAACATTTAGTCTTGAAAAGAATTTGAATTGTTCAAATTTATTAAACTGAATTAATGTTAATTTGATGTGACAACCCAAGCGTATTGAACTACTCGAGCCATAAGCTACTTGAATCCAATCATAAAGATGGTTCAACTCGAAAGGCTAAGAGTTAGAGGGATTACCTTTGCAGTCAGTTACCTTGAGCAGACAAAATACTCACTATGCTCGAGGTCGGAAACACTCCACAAGTTTGATGACCAATCAAACAAGAATGCTGCGAGGGTAAAATACGAAAACCTAAGCTCTACCACACAAAGGGATTCGGTATTTTGGGGGGGTTGCACAAGGCAATGAGAAAAACTTCTCAACTCAAATTTTATTCATCTAAAACTTGTTTTAGAAAGAAGGGGAACATGTCTATTTATAGGCCAAGGTTCATCACCTTTAAATGAAAATAACAATTTAAAAAAAGAAATTAAAAATGATAAATTCCTAAAATTTAAAGAACTTGCCTAAAAGTGAATTTAAATTGTTAATTCTAAAATAAATAAAAAAACCAAATCAAATCATACAAAATAAACCAAGGAAATAAGAAGGAAATCTTTTCCTTAAATGGGATGGATTGAGCGGCAAGGCAAGCTGGGGGTTGTTGGCGCGCGTGGGGAAAGGTTGGAGCTGGGCGGGCACGCGTATGCACGCCGGTGTAGGGGCGCTATCGGGTGAGGCTGGCG